>SEYY01000014.1:17500-78388 GCA_009176605.1 Armadillidium nasatum | reverse complement strand
TGAGGTGCATTGGTCAATTAAGTTAAATCTGTGCAGTCTTCTTCCCTTCGCTTGCAGTTGGTGGGCTTTCAAAAGTTTAAGCGGTAAGCTTTTCTATATTTATATTTAAAAGTTCTCTTACTAAAAATTTAGTAGAGGTGAAAATTTTTTCTTGCAATGTTTAAATTCATATTTTTTCTGGAGCCTTAAGTTCAAAGATTTATATCTGCATTGTGGAACTCTTATATTTAAATATTCGAACTTTGCTTCAAATTGAAATTTTTCATTTGAAATTACTAAAATTCTTAAATTTTTGGTACTTCGATCTATTACATAGAATCTCAAATTATTCATATTTGGCAATTTGCTTACTAAATTAAGCTCTTTATTAATTTGATATTTTGTGTACAGATTTTAATAACTATTTTAGTTATTTTTCATTTATATATGCCTAAATATATATAGGTATATATTTAATAAATTGAGCTATTAAGCTTTATAACTTATATTTTGAAATTTCCTAATTTTTTAAATTCAGGGAATTTCTGGAAACATTTTTTTGTGTATTTCGAAATTATATTTCATTTATAAAATTTTAAGCCTTAGGCTTTCATTTAAATTTAGTTCTTCATTATTTCCAAAAAATTTCAACATTTTTGAACTTAAATTTTACATCTTTAAGCTACTTTAAATTTTTATATCATGCACGATTTTTGAGAAATCTAATTACTTATAAATTTAAAATGTCATTGAGTCTTCATTCCTTTAGAAGGAAACATTATCGTACTAAAATAATTCAACTTAATATTGACATTAAAAGATGCCTAGACAATTATTCACCATCTCAAAAGCAACTTTTACTAAGAAAATTAAATTCCTTATCGGGATATTTAGAAGATTTAAATTCCCGAATTCAGTCCCTAATTTGGGATGAAACTAAAGAAAATAACAAAACATTATTTGAAAATGAGTTAGACGAGTGTAATTTTTACGAAGATAAAATTATTGAATCAATTTCATATTTAAAATGTAATTTAAAATTGGAGGTGATTAATACTTCTGAATCACAGAATAGTTTAAACTCTCATGAAGCTCCTTTGAGTGAACTTGTCGAAAAGGAGAAAACTTTAGAAAAATCTTTTCAGGATTTTGAAGTCACAACGAATGTTCATTCAAATTTTTGTCCAAGTTTTCCACCTCAAAGTGAAGTTACTCATTGCACAGAGTTTATTACAGTTATGCACAAAAACTTAGGGGATGACTTCTCAAGATTTGAGGAAAACTCCGGTAATTTTGTAAAGAAGACGGTAGATGAAAATCTCCAAATGAACAATAATGAAATATTAAAAGAAAATTCTAATTCATCTTGTGAAGATGAGAAAGATTTTGCAGGGACGGAGACTCTAATTTCAAATTTGAAATCACTTTCCGTAAATTCTTCGCAGTCTAATGCTGAAGTGGATGATGTGGTAGTCAGTGAGGATTCTTTGTATCCTTTTGTGAAGTCTTCTAGTTTTCATAGGGTAAATATTTACAAACATATTTCTAGTCTAAAATTAATGTTCAAGAAAAGACCTGACGAAGTCTACATGGTTTTTCCTATGTTAGTAACCCCTATTCATTCATCTCTTGATGAATTTTGGGATGAAGATCACATTGCAAAGGTAAAGGAATATTATTCCAAACTAGAAACACGTAGGGAAAATTTAATTGAAATTCACGAGACTTTAGATAGGTTAATAGGAGATTTGAACCGTTAAATTTATTAGGTAAATTTAACAATTTTATTAAATTTTCCTTAAAGGAAAATTTAATTCTCTCCTCCCAGTGTTGAGAATTTTACCTTTTCAAAATAAATAGAAAAGGTAAATTTGTAAATTATGGACAGATTTTTTGGTGCTTGGTATTTTTAACGTACAAGCTCTTAAAATGCTTAGAAACCAACCAACCAAGCATTTTACAAAATTAAAATCTATTCAATTTCATTATGATCAGCCAGTGATTAGATATATATTGATAGCGACAGTCATAAATCCTCAGTTCAACTACAGTTAGTCGCATAAATTTGATTCTACAAAGTCAGTCATTTAAATTGGTTCAACTAGAGAGAATCATAATTTGATTAATCACATTAAGTCATTGAACTGAGTCGAGACACTACAGTCTTTAGTGTCATTCAAATCACTCGAGTCGTAACAGTCGAAAGAGTCAAAAGACTACAACAGTCGAAAGAAAAGTCTCTCCATTTTCTGAGATATATATTTTGTGAATATGTGTATAATCTACTTTTAGAGAATTTTAGATAGATCTTCATGAACATCTAGAAGATCGTTTTTGCCACCCTTCTGCGAGCTGTCGGGATGAAGATGAGCATAGTCATATAACTCCAGCAACTTTGTCATCTTGATCAACAAAGGATTGTTTTGAGAATAAAGGTACGTTTCTCTCATAAACAGTGCTTGTGAGTTAAATGTTTTCTCAATTATAATATTTAATATTATTATCCTAGCATCTCAATCCCAAATAAAATAAAAGGATAGAACTTATAAATTTATATTTGCTTTGGTGTATAAAAAATTTCCATATTTCATTCTTCGTACATATATATTTTAAATTGTTTACATTTTGTGCGAAGTCTGATAATTTATATTTTTAAATTTTACACCTAAGCACAAATTTTCATATTAACTAAAATATTCCTTCCATTTTTATATTTAGTTCTATCTGGTGGCGAGAGGCTTGCTGAAGGGAAGCTGCACTGCCTTCTACAAGGAGCTTTTCCTTCGTATTCCTGGGAATTTCCGAAGCATCTAGTGTTCGAATTAATATTTGTTCTCTTTTTAAAGAGAATTTAGAAACTTTTGATGTTAATTTATTATTTTTATCGGATATTCTTTGGAATTTTTTCCTGCAGGCTATTTATTTATTTTTCGCTACATGGAACCCCTGGCGGGACATGAGGTGCATTGGTCAATTAAGTTAAATCTGTGCAGTTTTCTTCCCTTCGCTTGCAGTTGGTGGGCTTTCAAAAGTTTAAGCGGTAAGCTTTTCTATATTTATATTTAAAAGTTCTCTTACTAAAAATTTAGTAGAGGTGAAAATTTTTTCTTGCAATGTTTAAATTCATATTTTTTCTGGAGCCTTAAGTTCAAAGATTTATATCTGCATTGTGGAACTCTTATATTTAAATATTCGAACTTTGCTTCAAATTGAAATTTTTCATTTGAAATTACTAAAATTCTTAAATTTTTTGGTACTTCGATCTATTACATAGAATCTCAAATTATTCATATTTGGCAATTTGCTTACTAAATTAATCTCTTTATTAATTTGATATTTTGTGTACAGATTTTAATAACTATTTTTTTCAGTTATTATATATATATAATAAATTGAGCTATTAAGCTTTAACTTATATTTTGAAATTTCCTAATTTTTTAAATTCAGGGAATTTCTGGAAACATTTTTTTTTGTGTATTTCGAAATTATATTTCATTTATAAAATTTTAAGCCTTAGGCTTTCATTTAAATTTAGTTCTTCATTATTTCCAAAAAATTTCAACATTTTTGAACTTAAATTTTACATCTTTGAGCTACTTTAAATTTTTATATCATGCACGATTTTTGAGAAATCTAATTACTTATAAATTTAAAATGTCATTGAGTCTTCATTCCTTTAGAAGGAAACATTATCGCACTAAAATAATTCAACTTAATATTGACATTAAAAGATGCCTAGACAATTATTCACCATCTCAAAAGCAACTTTTACTAAGAAAATTAAATTCCTTATCGGGATATTTAGAAGATTTAAATTCCCGAATTCAGTCCCTAATTTGGGATGAAACTAAAGAAAATAACAAAACATTATTTGAAAATGAGTTAGACGAGTGTAATTTTTACGAAGATAAAATTATTGAATCAATTTCATATTTAAAATGTAATTTAAAATTGGAGGTGATTAATACTTCTGAATCACAGCATAGTTTAAACTCTCATGAAGCTCCTTTGAGTGAACTTGTCGAAAAGGAGAAAAACTTTAGAAAAATCTTTTCAGGATTTTGAAGTCACAACGAATGTTCATTCAAATTTTTGTCCAAGTTTTCCACTTCAAAGTGAAGTTACTCATTGCACAGAGTTTATTACAGTTATGCACAAAAACTTAGGGGATGACTTCTCAAGATTTGAGGCAAACTCCGGTAATTTTGTAAATAAGACGGTAGATGAAAATCTCCAAATGAACAATAATGAAATATTAAAAGAAAATTCTAATTCATCTTGTGAAGATGAGAAAGATTTTGCAGGGACGGAGACTCTAATTTCAAATTTGAAATCACTTTCCGTAAATTCTTCGCAGTCTAATGTTGAAGTGGATGATGTGGTAGTCAGTGAGGATTCCTTTGTATCCTTTTGTGAAGTCTTCTAGTTTTCATAGGGTAAATATTTACAAACATATTTCTAGTCTAAAATTAATGTTCAAGAAAAGACCTGACGAAGTCTACATGGTTTTTCCTATGTTAGTAACCCTTATTCATTCATCTCTTGATGAATTTTGGGATGAAGATCACGTTGCAAAGGTAAAGGAATATTATTCCAAACTAGAAAAACGTAGGGAAAATTTAATTGAAATTCACGAGACTTTAGATAGGTTAATAGGAGATTTGAACCGTTAAATTTATTAGGTAAATTTAACAATTTTATTAAATTTTCCTTAAAGGAAAATTTAATTCCCTCCTCCCAGTGTTGAGAATTTTACCTTTTCAAAATAAATAGAAAAGGTAAATTTGTAAATTATGGTACAGATTTTTTGGTGCTTGGTATTTTTAACGTACAAGCTCTTAAAATGTTGAGAAACCAACCAACCAAGCATTTTACAATATTAAAATCTATTCAATTTCATTATGATCAGCCAGTGATTCAGTGATATATATATGATAGCGACAGTCATAAATCCTCAGTTCAACTACAGTTAGTCGCATAAATTTGATTCTACAAAGTCAGTCATTTAAATTGGTTCAACTAGAGAGAATCATAATTTGATTAATCACATTAAGTCATTGAACTGAGTCGAGACACTACAGTCTTTAGTGTCATTCAAATCACTCGAGTCGTAACAGTCGAAAGAGTCAAAAGACTACAACAGTCGAAAGAAAAGTCTCTCCATTTTCTGAGATATATATTTTGTGAATATGTGTATAATCTAACTTTTAGAGAATTTTAGATAGATCTTCATGAACATCTAGAAGATCGTTTTTGCCACCCTTCTGCGAGCTGTCGGGATGAAGATGAGCATAGTCATATAACTCCAGCAACTTTTTCATCTTGACCAACAAAGGATTGTTTTGAGAATAAAGGTACGTTTCTCTCATAAACAGTGCTTGTGCGTTAAATGTTTTCTCAATTATAATATTTAATATTATTATCCTAGCATCTCAATCCCAAATAAAATAAAAGGATAGAACTTATAAATTTATATTTGCTTGGGTGTATAAAAAATTTCCATATTTCATTCTTCGTACATATATATATATTTTAAATTGTTCACATTTTGTGCGAAGTCTGATAATTTATATTTTTAAATTTTACACCTAAGCACAAATTTTCATATTAACTAAAATATTCCTCCATTTTTATATTTAGTTCTATCTGGTGGCGAGAGGCTTGCTGAAGGGAAGCTGCACTGCCTTCTACAAGGAGCTTTTCCTTCGTATTCCTGGGAATTTCCGAAGCATCTAGTGTTCGAATTAATATTTGTTCTCTTTTTAAAGAGAATTTAAGAAACTTTGGATGTTAATAAATTTATTATTTTAATCGGATATTCTTTGGAATTTTTTCCTGCAGGCTATTTATTTATTTTTCGCTACATATATATATATATATATATATATATATATATATATATATATATATATATATATATATATATATATATATATATATATATATATATATATATGGGTTGGACAAAAATATAGAAACACCCTAACACATAAAATCTTGACTAATATGGCTTTTGGATGACTTTTGGCATCCAGAACTGCTTGTATTCTTCTAGGAATGAATAAATAAAGGTCTTTCATAGTTTCCAGGGGAATCTTGTACCGTCCTTCCTGCAAAACAGTGGCAAGCTCCGTTAATAATGATAGAGGTACGTAACGATCTCAAACATTTGTCTCCAACAATGCCCACAAAGACTCAATATTATCGGGCGATTGTGGAGGTTGTGGCAGATGTAAAACCTAACCTTCGTGCTCAGAAAACCAATCCAGGACGATTTTAGCTGTGCAAACAGACGCTTTGTTATCCTGATAAACAGCATCACCATCAGGGAACAAACACTGCACAATATGATGGACATGGCCGCGTAGGCATTGGTAGTGACAGAACCTTGCAGGGATACGAGAAGTCCAGCAGAAAATATGATATGACTGCCCATACCATGCCTGGGTCTCAGACAGAAGCAACAGATTAGGACTAGAGTTAGAGAGGTGATACTCCATGGATTCGAAATTAGCAAGGAGAAGACAACGAACGTTGGAAAAGTCAATAGAGAGCTCTAATTTTGTTATATTTTAGTGGGCTTAATGTTTTACATAAAAATATGCATGAAATTTTACTGTTTTTTTAAATATATATATCGTAAAATGGGGTAATGTGAACAGGTTTTTATAGAAAATTGAATTGCTAAGGTCTGTTCCCAAAAATCTTTTCAAGAAATAATTTTATTAATAGCAGAAAATTGAAATATAATCTTTTTAACATTTTCATTATAAAAAATATAAAAAGTACTAATAATAATTTTAAGAAATATATGAAAAATTCCCTTTTTGAAAATTTTTTTTTTTCACAGAAATGGATACAAATGTGTCTTTAAAAAGTGAAGATTCTTCTTCTAAAGTTAATTAATTTTACTTTCTTCATTATTGGATCCAATTGTACTTCTACATCTTCATTTGCATTTGAAGGTTCCTTGAACACTACACTTCCGTCAATGAATTTTTTATCACTTTCAGTTGCTCTTAGAAATTTAACCAGGACACTAATAGCTTTTTCATTTATTCTTAGCACTTTACCAACATACCAATAAGGCTTCAATTTTTCACCTCAAAATTTACTGAAACATAATTCCCAACCTCAATAGCTGGTATATTGCCCCATTCCTTCTCTCCATCTTCCCTACCTTATCTACTTTTACAGGTCTCAGTATCATTTGATATGGAGGTAGCTTCTAAATCAAAAGTAGAAATAGATTGACCTGGCTGCAAATTCATTCTTTTAACACTTTTCCTTGGTACTATTTCAACAGACCCCTTTTTGCATGAAACTATCTCATTCTGGGCTTACATTTTGTGAAATAGGGAAAAAAGATTTGATAAAAATATTAAAATTTTTTAAACTTTTTTTTTTTTTTACATATAAAATTATAGTCATACCTTGCTCATATTACGCCGAATTAGTAAAACAAGTATTTTTCAAAAACTACAAAAAATATATTTTACGTCTTATAATACTCACTTTTGCTAGTTTTAAAAAGGCTATCAAAATTTAAGGGGTCTGTTGTATAGATTACAAAATAAATTTCATTCGTAAAAACAACACATTTTTATGTAAAATATATTGCAAATGTATATTTGTAATAAAAGGAGAAATTTTATGGTTAATGCACATTATTTTTAATTGATTTTAATTTACATAATTAATATATATGCTTAAAGCTTATTAATTTCGATTGTAACATCACAAAAATTAGGAAAATAGGAAAAAGAGGAAAAAAATGTGTTCACATTACCTCATTTTATGGCATATATATATATATATATATATATATATATATATATATATATATATATATATATATATATATATATATATATATATATATATATATATATATATATATATATATATATATATATATTGTGGAAATCTGCAAATAGGCTAATCCAGGTCCATACTCGCAATCAAGTAGTTAGAACTCCCCTTTTGTTTTAAGGGAGCTAAATATCATTTATTATTCAGTTATGACATGGATGTATGTTTGACAGATTATAAATCAGCTTTTCTTTCCTTTGCAGATAGTAAATAGATTTAAATTTTTTAAAAATATTTAAATATTTAAATTTTTTGGATATAACTAATAGTTTGGTTTTGGTCATAACAATTCTGGTTCGAAAATTTTTCTTATTAGTAAATGGTTTTTCGAGTCTGTATTTATATTTCAGTAAATTTATATATTAGTGGGGTTTATTTCCATTCAGTACATAGTATCCTGCGTTTTCCTGAAATTTGTTTTTTTAACTGTTCTGATTCATGTACAGTCATCTGTGGCAGTCACGAGAGTCATAAGTCATAGGTATTGGAGGTCATTGGCAATTCTTCTTTGCCTCACCAAGGTCATGTTAAGGGTGGAGAAGCTTGCAACACAAGGATCCTAAAACCAGACCTGAGTGTCTGCCTTACCTTGTTGTGTAACTAAAGTAAGAGTGAGGGAAGTGCTGTTGACTGTCGAGTCTTTGATCTTCATATTGAGAGGGTTGAAGGATAGTAGAGATGGTATTTCTCCTTAACATTATATATATATATATATATATATATATATATATATATATATATATATATATATATATATATATATATATATATATATATATATATATATATATATATATAAAGTAGAAACAATTACTTACTGCTCCTTTTCTTCGAAAGTGTATGATTCGATTAGGATCTTCCACCGAAATACAAAAGGAAACATTTTTTCATCAATATCTGAACTTTCAAGTGCAACAAATACATCAAAGTCATCTTTTGTTGGTTCAGTACATATATATATATATATATATATATATATATATATATATATATATATATATATATATATATATATATATATATATATATATATATATATATATATATATATATATATATATATATATATATAAAAACCAATATAAAATTAATAATAAAACACCAATTACAATTTGCAAAAACTTAGGAATTTGCTTTGCAAATATATATATATATTTTTTTTTTACAGAACGCCACCACTCACGGGCAGAGCCCTTTTCAAAGAGGGGGCACACACACAGGGTCAAAAATAATTCAAACACACACACACACAACTAACGCACAGCCCTCAGGTGGGCGCAGACGGAAGCCTTGAAGAGTGGAAGATCAAATACAGGAGGAAAAATAGATGATGGTAGAGAATTCCACAGAATAGAGGTGGCTGGAAAGAAGGAGGTACCACAACGGGCTAGCCTGGGATTTCCTACGTCCACACAAAATTGGTGCGAAAAGCAGGGCACCCCTTGTGCAAAAAAGGGCGACGCAATGGAGGTGGAACGCGAGAAGCCAATTCCCTCGAAGCACCTGCCATTGAAGTACCTGTAGAAAAGAGATAGCGCGCCAACGTCACGTCGCAGAGATAGAGGGTCAAGAGAGTTTGAAAGTAGGGGACAGTTTATTAATCTTTTAGCTTTTGACTCAACCCTATCCAGAAGAGAGGAGGAGCCGGAGCCCCCCCAAATGTGAGAACAGTACTCCATACAAGGACGAATAAGACCCTTATATATTTGGAGTAACTGCTCAGAAGAAAAAAATTCTCGCAATCTGAACAGAATTCCCAGCTTCTTAGAGGCCGCTTTAGCAACCATTGTGATATGTGGTTTCCAAGACAGTTTGTTGTTTATGTTTAGACCAAGAATGTTAATGTTATTTACAGGTGAGACGGGAGAGCCATCGAAGAGGATAGGAAAGTTAGGAGGTGTTTTTGAGAGGGAGATGTGAAGAAGTTGAGTTTTTAAAGAGTTGAATTTCACAAGGTTGCTATGACCCACCGGGAAATCCCATCCAGATCGGCAAGAATAGAATCGGAAAGTTGAAGACGAGAAGCAACTCTAGAAGCAAAAGAGGGAGCAGATTTGAAATGAGTAGAAGAATGTAGAGTTGAGTCATCAGCATAAGAGTGAACAGAGTTAGAAGTGCAGTTGAGAAGATCGTTAATGAAAAGTAAGAATAAGGTTGGAGATAAAACAGAACCCTGAGGAACACCACAGTTGACAGAAAAGGAGGAAGAGGTCGCTCCATCTACAAGTGCCGAAATGGAACGATCTGAGAAAAAACTAGACAAGAGTAAGCAAAGAGAAGGAGGAAACCCAAAGGAAGGGAGCTTGGAGAGCAGCGACGCATGCCATACCCGGTCAAAAGCCTTGGATATGTCAAGCGCCACCACACAAGACTCCCCGAAGTCCCTAAGGGCAGAAGACCATAGATCAGTAAGATAGGAGTATGTCACCAGTTGACCTCGAGCGTCGAAAGCCATACTGGTGATCAGAGAGAAGAGAATGAGACTCCAAATGATCCAGGAAATGAGAGTTGAGGAGAGTTTCAAAAATTTTAGACAGAACACAAGTGAGAGCTATAGGTCGATAGTTAGAAGGGTCAGAGCGACTACCTTTTTTCGGGATCGGCTGAACAAATGCACGCTTCCAGCATTGAGGAAAAGTATTAGTATTAAGGCATAGAGAGTAGAGCTGAACGAGGACAGGCGCTAACTCGGAAGCACACTCCCTCAGAACACGAGGGGGGAATGCCATCCGGGCCACTGGCCTTCCTGACGTTCATAGATTTCAGGATCCCATGCACCCGATCATGAGTAATTACAGGCAGACATGGAACACCTGAGAGGAGAAGGAGTAGGAGGAGGGATGCCAGAATCGAGCAGGGTGGAATTAGATGAAAAAAGGAGGCCGAAGAGATTAGCCTTTTCAGAAGGAGTATTAGCAACAGAACCATCAGAGCGAATAAGAGGAGGAAAGGCAGATTTACAGAAGTTGTTAGAGATATTTTTGACAAGAGGCCAGAAATTTTTATCAGTAGGAGAGTCATGGAGGTCAGCGCACTTCCTTTTTATGAAAGTACGCTTAGTCCGTCGAAGAACATCCCTGCAACGATTCCGAGCTGAATAAAAATTAACAAGAGTGATATGAGAAGGAGAGTTTTTCCATTCACGATAAACATTCTCTCTCACCCGAAATGCAAGTGAAAAGTTGCCATTGAACCAAGGATTTTGAGTAGAAAAAGATTTAGTTGAAGATGGAATGAATCTGCCCATCCCATCAAGGATTACTGCCCCTACCTTTTCAGCAGAGACAGAAGCGTCCCCCGAGACAAAGCAAGATTCACTCCAATGATAGCTAGCAAAGATGCGGCGCATTGTCCCCCAATTGTCCCGATTAAAGTGACAGAAAGTACGTTTAAGGCATGGTGGAGCTGTTGGAGAGAAAGCATTATAACCAAGAGCTATAAGATTATGGTCAGAGTTACCAATAGGAGGGAAAATGGTGTATTTATAACTAGAAGGAGTAGTGGTGAAGCATAAATCAAGTGTATTCAAGAATTGGTTAGGACGATCTGGAATGTGTGTGGGTTCCCTAATCAACTGCTCCAGATCGTTAAGAATGCTGAATGATTTGGCCTCCCTCTCACCTGTATCAGTATGAGAGGAGCCCAACCACTCAGTGTGGTGTACGTTGAAATCCCTCAATAGAGGACTTCAGCATTTGGATGAGAACAAGTGACAGTCTCGTGAGAAGTAGTAAGATATTGAAAAAAACTGGAAAATCTGTTCCATTAGGGAGAAGTAGCAGAAACACAAGATAATTGTAGTAGTAGGAAGACAGATTTTAAGCCATAAAACATCGAAATTAGGAGATTCTAGATTTACGAGACGTGTCACAGGAGTGTTAATGTTAATATAGGCACAGACTCCACCATTTAGACGGAAATTGTGAAAAAAGTTGTAGTTAGAGACATTAAGATTGCTAGAGGAAAGAATCCCTGTCCAGCTGGGTCTCAGACAGAAGCAAAAGGTTAGGACGAGAGGTAGTAGGTGGTGTTCAACAAAGCGAGATTAGATCGAAGGCCACGAACGTTAGAAAGCATAATATATATATATATATATATATATATATATATATATATATATATATATATATATATATATATATATATATATATATATATATATATATATATATATATATATATATTACGAAAGAACCTAAAAATTTTATTTCAAGTTTGCAGTTATGAGAAGAAATTAATGTAATTTTGAATACTATTTTAACTTAAAGGTACTAATATAGAATAGAAGAGTAGATGGAGTATTTATATTTTAAAACTTTGAAAATTTTAGTTCTAATAAAGAATTTTATTTTTGCTGGATACTGGATAGTAGTACTATCCATCCAGATAGACGGATAATAAAAAAAAGTCCGGATAAGCTGGATGGCAACTGGATATCCAGCCCATCCCTAATTATTATAATAATTTTTCTCAAAAATGCATTTTTTGTTTTTCACAATTTATTTATTTATTTATTTTTTTTGGCGAGTTTGGATTGTAAAAATTTTTGTAATTAATTACTGTTTACATAAAAGTTTGTTACATTATTCTCAATACCTACACATCACTAAAACTGAAAATATATAATAGTCTCTGCTATTCCATCACCGATATTTTTTCAGTGTAAACTTACCATTAAATATGTAATTAAATATAAAAACAAACATACCCATTGATGAAGAACTTGATTTCTTGCTCTGGGGTAACCAACGATTCCTCACTCTCAAAAGATGATACAGCAGAGGCAAAAGATTCGTTGTCCTCTGATTCCTTATTTTCTTCTTCAATGTTTTCCTCAGATTTTGAAGTATCAATGCTTGGAATATTCAAATTCGTATTAAAAACGGGCGTAATAACAGAAATATTTTTATTTTCTGTTTCTTCTTCAAAGCTTTTTCCAAACAAAAAGCGACTGAGAAGAGAATGAGCCTTTACAAATTGACTACTGTTCTTTTTCTTTTTAGAACTTTGATTATTTATACTTTCATTCATTTGTTTTGTGTCAACAGGTTGATATCTTATGGAAGATGGTTTTTCAACTTTAAAGTACTGGTCATTCCAATTACAATAGCAATCATCAAATTTACTAAGATTTATTTTATTTTCTTCCCTGCCTTCTTTAAGCAATTCAATGCCTAATAAAATAGCTGTATCTAGCTTATTTACAACACATGCAAAATGTGCATGAAATTCTGAATCTTCTAATTCTTTGGCTGAACTCTCAACATTCTCATCTTCATCAGACGAACTGTCATTAAGGGAATGGATATTTAAAATTAAAAGCTTCAAACTTTCTGATATCAAATAAAGGTTTGATGTAGAAACATTTTCCATTACTTGCTCAATCGTAGTAGCAGCAAGAAAGATATGAACGAACCCTAAATCTATTTTCTTTTCTGGCAAGACACATTCCCACTTGCTAAGGATCTTTCGTAGTGACTGCAATTCTGGCTTTATTTTATTTCTTAATATTCTAGCTATTTGAAAATCTGGTCCGATGTGGTACGATATAGTACGAGAAACTTCTACTAGTATACATGCAATCCTATGAGCAGATATTCTTGTAGATTGAATTGCGAAACTGTAATAATCATCTTCCAAGAAAGAGTCTTCAAGTTTATTTACTGAATATTCCGAGATGTTCAAATCACATGTAGGATTTCCACAATTCAAATTTATTTCATTAGGCAACTCTTCATTTTCCTTTTTATGAAACACAACGGGTTTTCTGAAAAGAAAACAATTTGAATTAAAGAAATTTTTGTTAACTAATCAAGACAAGAAAATTTTTTAAAAATGAAGAATTTATTAAATTTATAAGTAGTAAACTAATATTAACTATTGGAATCACACAAAGAGAATTAACATTAATGCAAACCAAACATGAAGTATCTAGGTGCTAATAGCCTTAATTTTCAATCAATGTCAAAAATCAAACTCCAATTATTTAAGCATTAATTTAATTATGCAATTATTTAGAAGTAAGAGTAAAAGATTAACAATAAAATGCTAGACTAGAAAAAGAATCCTTCCGCAGATTATCAGACATTTTTTATTTAGTTTTTTTGTATTAACAAGTTTCTTAAAAATCAAGAGACTGCACAATGTATATATTATATAGAAGAACAGATGTACTTAGTTTGTCTTGGATTTTCAAAGAATTTTTTTTAAGTATATAGTATTAATCTTATAATTATTTAATGCAATAATTATTAAATAGCTTGGGACAGTTTAATTCCTTCTCAAAATCAACAAAGAACAAGAATGCTCTCTTGTTAAATTCATAGTTCTTTTCACATACCATTTTCAGTGCAAAATCACATTAACCATCAATTTTTCTGGCCTAAAACCATGCTGCCATTCATCCAGCTTATTTTAGATAGACTATTTCTCTCATCTTTCTCTCCAAAATCCACTAATACATCTTTGCAACATGTGGCATCAGAGCAATTCCTCTATAGTTCTTGCAATTCGTTTTATCGCAATTTTTAAATGTAGGGCATATTATCGATTTATTTCAGTCCGCGGGTGTTCTCCCGTTTCTCCAACACCTGTTCATTATTTCCTTCATCCACAACATTCCCTTCTCACCCGCACCACTCCATATCTCTGTCGGTGTCATATTTTCACCTGCTGCCTTACCATTTTTCATTCTTTCCACTGCATCTTTCACCTCTTTGAATGCTATCAGCCACTCTTTCTCCCCTATCACTTCTCACATCTCTCCATGCTCATCCTCATCTATATCATTCATTACATTCCATAACAGGTGGAAATATTCCCCCCATCTTTTACTGATGTCAGTTGGGTTCATCAACAATTCCTCATTTTCTCCCTTTACCGCATAAGTTGGTGGTGTCGAGCCTTTTTCAATAGTTTTTTACAATACTATAGATCAGCTTCCTCGTGCCTAAAAGATCCTCCCCAGTTCTCAACCAATCCTTCTCCATGTGTTTTCTTTCTCTGTTCTCTTAATCTTATCTGCCTCTCTTCTTGCTCTCCTCTGGTCTTCATCCATGTTTTAAAAGACTTCATTTTCCTTTTCACTGTCTTCTGCTCCTGTTCAGTTCACCATGTCGTCTCTCTTTTTCATGACTGGTCGTAACTTTCACAATCTTTTTAGACACTTCCATCAAATAAAGCCCTCCAATCTTCATCCACACTCGCACCTACCACTATATTCCTTCTCTTCTCTCTAAGCCCTCTTTGAAATTTTTCTTTACAGGCTCAATCTCTCATTTTCCACCTTAAATATTTTCCTAGTCTTGCACTTGAAAGATCTTGGATATTTCTATTTTCACCAGATGGTGGCCTGCATTACAGATGGTATACTCTTCACATCCCCAAACAGTTTCCTGTTGCTTGTCAGCACAAGATCTCTCTCTCTCCTCTTCATTCCATCTATAACAAGTCCATTTATGACTTTCTCTTTACTTGTAGAATGTGTTCATCACACTCATGTCATTCTGTATAAAAAACTTTATAAAACATTTTCACCTGCAGGGTTCTCTCCAACACTAAAGCTCCAATCACATTTTCAATTCCTTGTTATTCATATCCAACGAATCCATTTTGATCACTCATTATCACAATATTTTCATAATACGGCACTCTATCTTTAACATTCTGTAACTCTCCATAAAAAATCTCTCTTTGCTCCACCAGTCTTCCCTGCTGAGGTGCACATACCTGAATGAAGTTCGAACCAATTCCATCTTTGCAATCGAAAAAGCCTGATATGCTCGTTCACCTGTTCGATATTATTCACTCTTAGAGCTGATAGGGAGAGCTTAAGGACAAGAGGGCTGGTGAGCCCGTAAGAGCTCAAACCCCTTTGTTTTTGTAGTCTGAGGAGTGATTATATTATTTTCTGTTTTTTTATTCCTAAAAAGTTTACAAATTGTTTAGATGTCATTAATCTATTTTTCTTTTTAGCAGAGAAAATATTGAATTTTGTTTTGTTTTTATTTATATTTGTTTGAAAATTGAAATTCTAAAAACTAATTTATGATTTTTTTGTCTATGTGCAATACATAAATTGATTTAGAAAAATAAGTTTGAAATTTATCTTATAATTTATACTTATTTTTGACCATACACTCTTAGTGAAAACACTGACAGGTAAACCTTTACAATTTAGTTAAGTAAATAATGTCATATACATCCTATGTCTAATTATAATCATTATTGATAGTGAAGTGAAGTGATATTACCTTATATACTGCATGTACTAATAATATTGTTTGTTAGGACAAACAATTATGTCAGTGACCAATATCATTCTCGAACGTGAGGAAATAAGGTGGAAGATAGAAAAGACAGGAGAAACTGTGATATAAGTGTAAAAATTTTCTTTATACATAATGATCATAAAATATAGTGAAAATAATAAATGAAATAAATTGAATTTTTTTTCCAATAATAATAAGAAGTTATGTTCATAAATCATAATTTTAACAGAGTTTAATAAAGGTGTCAAGAAAAAGAAAGAAGAAAAACAAACTTTCATAAAAACCCTTTGCAATAATTATAAAGGTTAATCTTATTATTTGGCATAAAATACAAAATATTTCAAATTTTCGTACATTAGGCATAATTAGCCCCTGCCTTTCAATCTCAGTATGTATGTTACATATAGTATGATCTTCACCCCCAGGCGGTGCATATAATCCTTCAACACCATTTTCTTTATGAGCTTCATAGGCAAAAGCAAATCTATCTTTAGCTTAGTGTCTCGGATTTTTCCATAGTAGAAGGGTTCGCTCAGCCTAATAATATTAGACTGTGGTTACAGCTCATTTGAATTTTATTTACATTTTTCTTCTTTCCAAGCATGGATAATGAATATATATATATATATATATATATATATATATATATATATATATATATATATATATATATATATATATATATATATATATATATATATATATATATATATATATATATATATATATATATTAAATTCATAAATTAAATTAACAAATAATGTGAATTTTAAGGAATATTAAGGAATTTTAAGGAATATAAGGAATATTTTCCTGATATTCAGTATCCAGTTTTTGAAATTTGCCAGATATTCAGTATTTAGAAAATTCACTATCCAGCCCTTCCCAATATATATATATATATATATATATATATATATATATATATATATATATATATATATATATATATATATATATATATATATATATATATATATATATATAAAAATGAAGAGGAAAATCCATTTTAGAATCATAATTCTTTATTGCCAACGTTTCGGGAAATGTTCCCATTTTCAAGGCTAAAACAGAACCAATATAATAAAATCAAAATCACAAATAAATAAAAGCAAAACGATAATTAAAAAACAATAACAGACAATAACAATGAATCACAATAAACAGCAATAATAATAATAATAATAATAATAATAATAATAATAATAATAATAATAAATAATAATAATGAGACCCAAAATAATTTACCTAAAACAGCTAAGACATCTCACGGACAGAAACACACAGTAATTAATAAAATTGGTAAAATTTTCCAGCACAGGTAAGCTCGGTACAGAATAAAAAGTTAAAATTGGTTGGTTGTTAAACATTACAGCAATAAAAAAAAAAAAAAAAAAAAAAAAAAAAAAAAAAAAAAAAAACAAACAGCAGGAGTAACAAGTTTTAAACAGAGCTATTATCCAAATTGAGTGTTGGCCGGAGTTCCTTGATGTGTAAGGACTCACTGACCAAAAGAGCCTCTCTTTCATTGTGTTGTCCCAAGATTTTAAAGTCATCCACAAGTATGTTAGCTTTGCACTGGACTGAATGGTTCCTGATAGAAGAGAACTCCTTGGTGGTCAATGGGTTCCCCGTTCTATGACTCACTCCTCTATGACCATCGATGCGGACTTTTATCATACGCTCAGTAGAGCCCACGTATGTTCCTAAAGGACATTTAGGACAAGAATAAAAATATATAACTCCAGCACGCATCGATTTGGGGATTTCATCTTTGAAGCGAAAGAGAGAGTCAATAGTTCTGGGGTTGTTGAAAATAAAATTAAAATCTATAAAAGTATAATTCTTAGATAAAATCTTTTTTAGTTCCTTCTTAAAAAATGCTGTGTTTTCTCCCATATAGGGAAAAGAGAAATACATTTTTAATTTGGGCACAGTTGGAAGATTTAGTTTTGGAATAAAAATATCATTTAAAAATTGTCTTATTATATTTGAAAAAATTCCCAAGGGGTATCCATTGTTTTTGAAAAAAACCCTAAGAAAGTTAACTTCTTGATTAAAAAGTGTCCAATTTGAGCATATTTTGTATGCTCGATTAATTAAAGTTTTGCAGCAATTTAATTTAAAATTATAAGAAGTAAAACTATAAAAATTTATACCTTGACCTGAAAACGTTCTCTTTCTAAATACCTCGGTCAAGAAGAACTGTCCACCTCTTCTGACCCGCACGTCGAGAAATGATAGGGACTCATCGACCTCACTTTCCAAAGTAAATTCAATATTGTTATGGAGAGAGTTGACAAACTGCAGAAATTGAGTGGCATGATCTTGTTCTTTAAAAATAACGAAGGTATCATCTGCAAATATTTTTATGTGTCACCTGGAGGAAATGTTTTTGGAGATATGCCCTCCCACTTTTAAACCTATTTTTTATAGAAGGTATGTAGATGATACCTTCGTTATTTTTAAAGAACAAGATCATGCCACTCAATTTCTGCAGTTTGTCAACTCTCTCCATAACAATATTGAATTTACTTTTAAGTTTTTCAATAAGAGAACTCCAAAGTTAATTATTTTGTTTGTCAAAGACAAAGGTCATATTTCTAATTATATCTAAAACCAAAGGATTTAAGGTAGGCCTAAATATATTGTTATTTTTGAGTATGTGCCAAATTTACCCATCCCTATATTGATGACAACTGTTGTTTGTTTAAAGGAACGTCTGTGTGTCTGAATTCTGATACAACAAGTATATCCATTAGAAAAGTAACCTCAACCTTGTGTGAGGTATGCCAGTCTTACTTTTAATTTTTACCTGCTAGCATAATCTTTCAAGATAGAAATTGTCTATATAAAAATATCAAATTTAGAATCATAATATTATAGAGTATAAATTTCTTTTAGGTTTCTGTTCTGGGGGCCTATATTCACCATTTCTGTTCTGGGGCCCTATATTTACCATTCGTGTTGAGGGAGTCTAATAGCCCAATTATCTATTGTGGAAGCCCCTTTATTAATTTCTGTTGTGGGACCCTTACTTGTTGAAAAGGTCCATTCATTGATCCCCTATTTTGACTACTCCAATTAAAGAAGCCCATTGTTCTTCTTTGAGTTCTACTTTTCTGGAGTGTGTGTGAAGATTTAGTTTGATTCGGACACATAGACATTATACCTTTTGTGCATAGTAAAAATATATTTATACTAAATATATATTTCATCAGAAGTACTTTCATCACAATTATGAAGGTTAGATCCCTTCCATAAATATATTCTTAAATAATAAAAACTTTTCTTTTTATATTAATAGAAGGAATATTGAAAAGAATTAATTTTTTTATTTTTACACAGGCATATATATATATATATATATATATATATATATATATATATATATATATATATATATATATATATATATATATATATATATATATATATATATATATATATATATATATATATATACGTGTGTGTGTGTGAGTGCTCACTTATATATACAAATATCTAGGCTTATATAAATAATTTGATGAATATATATATATATATATATATATATATATATATATATATATATATATATATATATAATATATATATATATATATATATATATATATATATATATATATATATATTCTTTTTATTCTATTATTCTAAAAATTTGGTGTTTGAGATTAAAGAGAACTGAATTGCTTGCGCATTGGATGGATAGTGTGCTAGTCTGTGTATTATATTTTTTTTTGAATAAGCTTAACCAAGCAAATGGATATATTAATATTAAAAATATTATTATTATTAAGTGTATATTATTATTTTTTTTATTAAATACTATCAAAATTTCTTGTGCTTGTTTATTCTTTTCCCGCATGTGAGTGGAGGTTACTTGGGGAGACTCACCCTGTATAAAGGTAAATATTTTCTCTCTCTTGCTTTCACTTACATGTGTGGGCACGTTGCACAGTTACTAATTATTTATTTTTTTTTTGCATGTGAATTGTGTCCTTGTGTGAGACTTTAAACACTTTCTTTCGACTTCTTCATTTCATTATCCACCCTAAAGCTTGTGCATTTTTTAAGTTAATCAGATAGCGAAGAATCACTCATTTTTTTTTCTAAACTGGATCGCTATTCTACATTAATTATTTGATATGCGGTGATGCTTTATTTATATTTTTTTTTCTCCATCTTATTATTTATATTATTTATATTTTTGGTATTAGCAGATGTTGGAATTGTTGAGAAGTTATTGAAACATCGATTTGGTTTCTTTCCTGATTAAAGATTTACAGGTCTACATTTAATCTCTATAGATTCTCTATCCCCATCATATTCCTTAATAGCCCCCTTTATTTTGTAAAGAAGTATTACAAATGGTAGCAGAGCGTAGTTTCTGTACTGCAGTTCTTGCTTCTGCTTGTCATATTTGTCAACTAGCTAACTAGTTGGGTATAATCAAAACCACATACCAGTGTTATTTTTTTTTTTATTAATTATTTGTTTTGCTTTCTTTTTCTTTTTTCTTTTAGAATGTCCAATATGGAAGGACCAACGAATTTTAACGATAGGGAAATCACTAAAAATGATCAAACAGACTCAGTAGTTATGACTACAGTAAAGACTGATAATATCAATGAAGCAAGGAGCACCATAGTTGAACTTTCGACCAGTAATGCAATTTATACATCTATGACCACTCAGAAGGGTTCTATCCAACTAAATTGGATCCAAACACAACCCTCAACATCTATAACCCAACATAACCGTAATTGGTTAAATACTATTCCTGGCTTGTCCACTTACCAGTCACCAATTATTTCTACTTTGCCATTTTTTACTACTATACCTTCTGATGTCCCATCATATGTTAATCTCCTATCTGGCCTATCTAATCCTATACAACAACAGCAACCATCTTACTTTCATGTACCAAATGTACAACAACAACAACCAATACAATCGCAGCCATACCAACCTTCCCCTAATTATACCCTAATTGATTCTAGTATATTAATGGAATTGTTAGCCCAAAATAGAGGACTTATAACACAAAATCAACAAATGCTTCAAACCCTTTCTCAATTAGTACAACAACTCTCTCTTCAAGGGAAACCTAAGAAAATGATCCCATTAGGAAAATATAAATTGGAGGATGAAGAAACATTTCCACAATTTCTTAATCGATTTGAGGATTATGTAAGTACAATGTATCCGAATTCCTCTGCTGAGGAACGGCGAACCTATCTAAGACTACATTTGGAGGGACATATAAAAACAGTGTATGATCTGCTTATGAGGAATAGTTCAGGATATACTGTTATCATTCATGAACTAACCCAATGGTTCAATAAACATTTACTCAAACAAAACAAATCCGACCAAGCTAATTTTGACAATGCAGTTATGGAACACAATGAATCTATTCCTCTTTTTGCTTTACGTTTACAGGGACTAGCAGAAAAAGCTTTTCCGACTGCAAATATTGAAACTCTGACAACACTATGAGAAAAGCTAATTAAAAGCTTACCTCTCCACATCCAACAAACTGTCAAATCTCATGCTATGGTTTGTGAACTTTCTTGACGTAAAGAATTATCTTGGGATGATCTAGTCAATATAATTGATACAAATATATACAGGATATCTAACCCAAGAGTTACGACAGCGATCTTTTCCTGTACAAATTCCCAATAATTCAAACAGCAAATCTACTCCAGAGTTAATTAATAGATCTCACCAATTATCAACCTCATATAGTACAGCGCCAAGATCAATTAGGATTACAGCCCCAATTTCATGCTATTGTCCCTAATAATCCTAATATAAATACAAATCAATGTTCTGTTATAGCTCAACCCCCTATAGTTCCCACATATTTCTCTAATCCACCTAGTTTTGCCCAGATAGCTGCACAACAAACGAAATCTAAAGGCTTCCCCCCTAAACAAATCCCTAATAATAATAATAGATTTGATAATAATAATAGATCTAGAAGTAGAACACCTCCAAGAAACTTACCAAATTCTCCAAATAGAAATAATAATAATAGACACCAACAACGAGGGAATATATATCCAATGAATAATAATCGAAATAACCTTTCAAATGTGACATGCAACTATTGTAAAAAACCAGGTCATGATGTTCGAGATTGCCGTTCTCGCCCCTACTGTAAGTTTTGTGGGAAGAGAGGACATCTCTATGATAACTGCTACCAAAGACAGAACAAATGTATCCATTGTGAAGGAACTGGCCACATAGTAAATAATTGCCCTAACAGACAACAGAAACAAGATCGAGACGATTCTTTAAAGTGTACCGAATGTGGAGGACCACACTAGGGAAAAGATTGTCCCCAATATAAACTCCCATCAGGAAAACTAATGTCCTCTGTGGTGAATGATCCACCCACAGAGTCTAATAACTCCATTTCTCTAGTGGATGATTTATCACCCATTGTTACTCTAAACTCTTCTCCAGATTCTCCAAAGCCCCAAAGAATGAAGAAACGATCATCAACGGAGGGATCACCATTGTTGGCTCCTCTAATAAATAATTCAACAGTGGAAACTCCAGAAATCTCCAGTTTTGATACTCTAGTAAAGTCTACAGAATTACAAAAACAAACAGAACTTTGTACAGATGGTTTTACTATATTGACCTCTGACTCTATTTCTCTTACTTCTGAAATTGTTTCATCTGTTTCTAACTCTATTCCTACTATTTCTAAAAACTGTTTTTTCTGTTTCAGACTCTATAATTCATTTTCAAACATTACAAGTTCCTCTTAAGGATACCTTATTAGTAGGTGATCTTATAAAAGATTCCAATCAAGATAAATTACTTACAGCTCTTGTTGATACTGGTGCCGCAGGTAGTCTAATAACCTTCAAAACATATAATCTATTGAACTCCCAAAATTATCCATTATTTTCCATCACATATAGTGGCGTACAAGGGATTGGAGGAACAGTATTCCCCGTCTATGGTATTGTCACTCTCCAAACCCAACTTTCCAGAACATATATATCTAAACCACATCCATTTATAGTTGTAGACGAGAAAGTTACCAATTACGATTTGATTATCGGATACAATTTCTTGAGTCAAGAACAACTGCTCCTGGACTTATCAACAAAACAATTAATAAAAAGAAATAAAAATCATTTTTCAATAATCACTGAAGACATTCGTGCTTTACAATCTAGAGATGATATTGCGACAATAGATAAGGATATCTCTATGCCACCTAATAAATGCACAACTATTCCCATCTCTATTGAACATCTCATATTCGATTATGACACACTCATATTATTCACTCCAAGTGATTCTAATAAGTTTATAATGGATCACATTGTTTTAAAATATTCTCCAAATCAAGTCATATATTTATATTGTTTTAATTTTTCGGATAACCCAACACATCTTAAACGTGGATATTCTCTAGGTACTCTCTCTATTATCTCTCTAGATTCTTCCTTCCTTCTATTAATGTAGTAGAATTGTCCCAAAAACCACAAACCACTTATCCTGAACGGACTCCAAATTCATTATATGAAGCATTCGATCTAGATTCCACCACTCTAACGTTAAATGATCTATTTAGATGATGTTCTTATCATAAGCCAGACCTTCGAACAACACCTTATCATTCTCGAAGAAGTCCTAACAGCATTCATTAACGCTGGCTTTAAATTAAAATCTTCAAAAACCCATCTCTTAAGAACCGAAGTTAAATTTCTAGGACATCAAATTTCATACCAGGGAATGATCCCACTAGAAAAGAATATTAAAGGCGTGAAAGACTTTCCAATTCCAAAGACTGTAAGACAGATTAGACAATTTATGGGACTAGTAAATTTTTTTATCGCCGTCATATACCCCATTGTTCTGAAATCGCTAAACCTCTTTTTGACTTATTAAAATTAACTAAAAACTTTCAATGGACCTCTATTTTCTTATCCAAATCGATCTCCAAAAGCCAATCCACTCTTCTTACATACTGACGCTTCTGGAATTGGTGCAGGTGCATGCTTGAGCCAGATCCAAGAAGATGTAGAAAAACCTATAGCATATATTTCCATGATATTCTCCAAAGCTCAACAAGCTTATAGCACCACTGAGCGAGAAGTAGCCGCCATTAGGTGGGCTGTGCGCAATAGTTATAGTTTTACTGATCATAAACCTCTTCTTTTTCTACATAACATGCCTCTAGTAAACCAAGGAGTGGCTAGAACCTTAGAAGAATTGAATGACATAGATTATGAGCTCAGTTATGTTCCCGGAAAGGAGAATATTGTTGCTGATATTCTTTCCTGTGTCCCATATAAATTACAAATTACGAATAATAGAGATACTTATTTGCCAGAAATACCTGAAGGTTTTATGATGACTACAATACCAGGAGGAGGTGATTCACTTTTTCAATGCTTTTCACAATTCTTACATGGAAAATTAGATCTTCATTTATTGATTAGACAAGAAGTTGTTCAAGAATTACTAGATAATCGAGAAAAATATCATATACCCAAAGGACGTGAAGCAAAGCAAATGCTAAAACAACTACAATTAATGAAATATCCCGGATAATTACCATTCACACATAGCATCGAAGCTTTTTCAAACATTTATCTTGTTCAAGTATTAGTATATTATAGCAAAGACCATCCTTTGCATTTCGGAAATCCTAATTATAAAGATGCTTGTTGCTTATATTGTCTGGGAGGTATTCATTATAATTTGCTGACTCCTAATAAATCAAGATTACTTCAAACGGCTATTGATGTTTTATTTAGTCTCCCTATTATATCAACCCCAGTTATAAAACATCATATATTGACTCCTGATGATGACTCTGAACATGTAAATGATGATGCTTTAGTGGATGATTATACCATTCCCCCAATAATCACTGTTAACGAGGAAGTAGGTGATAGTGTAGTCCCAATAGAAACTCTCAAAATTTACAATTTTTCTTTATTAATAAATCCCCAAGACTCAGTTGAGGTTACCATGACTCATATTATGGAATCTCAATTGAGTGATCCCATTCTTAAGAGGTTGAAAACTGCTATTATTAAAAATCAGTTCATTTTAGGACCCCTTAAAAATTTTGTTTATGCACGAAATTCTATTTCAATATATAATGATTATTTAATTCATGGGAATAGAAAAGATCATTATCATTATGTAGTTACATTTAGTTTTGCATTACAAGTAGCTATTATAAATCATTATGAATTTGCCCATATAGGTCAAAATAAACTTTATGCCCTCTTAGATTGGATTATTTGGCATCCAAAATTGCGAATGATTTGTAGAGATATTTCAATGACTTGCCATCATTGTCAGTTAGGAAAAGTTTCTAATATTTATCATGCACCTCCAACGTTAAAAATTAATACTAGATTCCCGTTTGAATTAGTAGCTGTAGATTTATTACAATTGCCCAAGTCATCTAAAGGGAATACCTATATTTTTGTTTTAATTGATCATTATAGTAAATGGATAGCCACAGTCCCTCTTAGGTCAAAACATACTTCCTTAGTTACAGCTGCTTTAAGAACTATTTTACCTTTTTTACCACTAATTCCTTTTAGACTATTGTCTGACAATGAGCGTGAATTTAGAGGTCCCGAGTTCGAAGAACTTTTAATACTTCATAATTTCAAGCATATTTATACCACTCCATACAATCCCTCTTCTAACGGAATCACAGAAAGAGTCAATCGAACTTTAATTCAATATCTCCGTGGTACGTTAAGTAATCCCTCAAACTGGGACATACATTTGTCTTCAGTACCATCCACTCAGAAACCAAACGCTCTCCAGCCGAAATAATATTCACCGAAGCTCATGATTCTCGTCCAAACCTTCCCTGGACTCGATTTAATGAATACTGGGATGAAGGAAATACTAACTATAAACCCTTTTTAATTGGTCAAGAAGTAGCTTTAAAGTTACAATTGCCTGGAGATCGTACTAGTAATAAATTTAAAGATCGCTATCAAGATCCCCTAATAGTAATAAGGTAACATATGTAGTCCAGTCTAGTGAAACCCAACGGTTATATAAGGTTCATCACAAACAAATAAAGAAATGGTATAAACCTCCTAATTACCTTGAAAATCATCCACTATTTCATAAATTTTTAACAAAAACAACTCACATTGATGATAGCCCAACTGTTCATATAGAAACTCCCCCTTTACTTTTTTCCTGACATTATGGAAACAGATAAGGATGATACTCCTAGTACTCCTTCCATAAATGAAACAATAGACTCTGATGATGAATTTATTGGATTTGACAATGCCGATCAAATAAATTGTTTATCTCAACAACTCTTAACTCAGTTGCATAAAAGTTTAAAACTCATAGTTAGTTTAAATACTTCCCCAATCATTTCTCCCATTACTTCCTTGCCACAATCTACAGTATCCCAAAATTCTGCTAATGATTCTTTCTCTTTTCATCTAAATGAACTATTTGCTTCTCCTTCTTCTAACTTTTCTATTGTTTCTAATTCTCCTTCTTCTTTTACTTCTCCCACATCTCCTTTCACTTCTATTGATCTAAATTTAAATTCTCATCTTGATATTTCACCAGTTTCACCCCAACAATCTTCTATAATCTCTTATACTCCACTCACCATAACAAACCAAACAAATACTTCAGATATACCACCTATTAGAAGATGTTTCAGAAGATTATCTTCTGATAATTTTCAGTTTAAAAGACTCTCAAAATAATACTATTGATAATAACTCATCTGCTTTGGTTAGTTCATCCCTAGTTCCATCTTTAGATAATTCCTTTTTACAAAAACATCCTATAGAAGTAACTAAATTTTCTCCAGTTTCCCCTATAATTGATACTGATATTAGTGTCATACAAGAGTTCTTACAATCCTTTGATGAGCAAGGAATATGTACACACAGTACCCCAACATCAGTTATTTCCAAGAAAAAGAATGTGCATTGGGCACCTTCTGTTGAAATTGAAGGTGTTACATCACCGATCTCTACTTCAGACACTATTTATCAAATATCAATAGACAGTAAAACCACCCTGGATACTATAGCTCAAAGAACCAGGCAAAAGAAACCCTATCTTTCACCTGAACTTCCTTGAGTACAAGCTACCGTCCTAGAAAAAAGACGGTCTTCAAAACCCTCTGCGAAGAAAGTTAAGACATTTACCCATATCTCCATATACTTCTCTTGTAACAATAACCACTGTAACAATTACTACCGTACAATCTAGTTTTTCGGAAAAATAAATAAACTCGTGCTTAGGTATTATATAATTTTTTTTTACTTAAAACTAGGGTTGGCCGACGCACCGGGTGCGGTGCGCAAGACGAATTTCAGCAACACGGTGCGGTGCGGTGCGCAAAGAAAAATTAACGGTGCGGTGCGTGCCCTGGTGCGCACCGCACCGAATAATTGTATCCTGCGATAATCTTCTGATGGGGAAAGGCCTACCAAGTTACTACCAGAGCTAAGAAGCAATCCAGAAATAGGATCAATTTAAATGGCCGACATGTCCCGATACACAGATTTTAAAGGCGTGTTAGTCATAGGAAGTTGGAAAAATAGATGATGGAATTGTGTTCCAGACTTTACCAGTAGAGTACATGTAAGATTGAGCATAGCGGTTAAGTCTGGGGTCGGAGAGTTGGACGCAGAAAGTATGAGAGTGTATATAAATATATATATATATATATATATATATATATATATATATATATATATATATATATATATATATATATATATATATATATATATATATATATATATATATATATGCTTCAATTGTATATGTTGGTGCGGTGCGTGGTGCGTTGATTTCGGTGCGGTGTGGAGCACCGCATTTTGCTTCCGGTGCGGTGCGCAACAAATGACAGTTGGTGCGGTGCGGTGTGGTGCGGTGCGGTGCGGAAAATTCCGGAGCTCGGCCAACTCTACTTAAAACTCATAAATTGATAAATTAATTTTTCTTTTCAGATACTATTTATAGGACACTCTTGGATTTCCTATTTGGAGGATAACTATGACAAAAATAGACATAGGCCTAGATCATTACCATAAAGAAACGCTACCATCCATGTGAAGAAAATAATACAATCATAACAAATAAAACTAGCCAGAAATAAAAAAAAAATGGAAAAAAATGAAATTTTATAAAGAATTACTAGAAATTTTAAAATACTTTAGTCCTCAACTGAAATTAACCTATAGCCCTATCCTAGCATATACCACAGTAAAACTGAACTTCAAGATGGCCAGAAAAATCCTAAAGTTTTCATTAGAATAATAATGAAAAGTGAATTATAGATAAATAAATAAATTTGCATTACCGAGGCCTAGATCATTACCATAAAGAAACGCTACCATCCATGTGAAGAAAATAATACAATCAACAAATAAAACTAGCCAGAAATAAAAAAATGAAAAAAAAAAAAAAAATGAAATTTTATAAAGAATTACTAAAAATTTTATGAAATTTTAAAATACTTTAGTCCTCAACTGAAATTAACCTATAGCCCTATCCTAGCATATACCCACAGTAAAATTGAACTTCAAGATAGCCAGAAAAATCCTAAAGTTTTCATTAGAATAATAATGAAAAGTGAATTATAGTCTTTTTTAGTAAAAAAAATATTAAAAAACTGATATTTAATAATATACTCATACATAATATTTAAACAGAAATAGACTATACCTTAAAAAAAAAAAAAAAAAAAATTGCTACAACAATGTGACTATAAAGAAATAAAATCAACCTACCAACTACTTTGAATATATATATATATATATATATATATATATATATATATATATATATATATATATATATATATATATATATATATATATATATATATATATATATATATATATATATATATATATATATATATATATATATAATAATTAAATAATTATTAATAGTAAAATATTAAACTAAAATATTTGTAAAAAATTTAAAATATTAAACAGTAAAAATTTCAATATTCTCTGACATTAAAATTTTATTCATTTGTTAGAGGCATTTGTATTAGGTGTGCGAGCGCATCCGTAGTAGATACCGTATCAGTAATGAATTTTGAATTCAGTGTTATTCTTGATTCTGTACAGAAAACATCTATGGTACAAACTTGTGATAAATTTTAAAGGTTTGACTTTTGAAACGTGTTAACTAATGGTCTAGTTTATTTAATATTGTTTATTTTTGGTCCTCAAAAATAATATATCAAGAATTATTCTTAATAAAATTATAAAATTTAATCAAAAAGTTATTAGTAGGCCTTATTAGCCTATCCTGGAGTTTGATATCTGGTGCTGGAGAATTGAACTTGGGGTGGGTTAGGTAGGGTCTTAAACTTTAGCATTTAATAATAAAAGAATTTCTACTAGAGGTAAGAAATTTAACTAAATTTAAAATTAACAATATAAAATTCTTACAAAAATTAAGAAATGAATATTGACTACTTTAAACTATTAATGGTTAAACTAATGGACTTCATAATATAAAGGCTAGTATTTAGTCTAGACTTACTTTAAAATTTATACCAAGGCTTGGTACTGCCTTGCTTAAACTGATTTGATTTAAACTATTAATAGCCTAAGCTTATTTTTCAAACTTAAGCTTATAGCCTAAATTAGAATACTTGCATATTTTAATAACTTGAAATTGCCCCCTCCTTGAAAAGGGCTCTGCCCGTGAGTGGTGGCGTTCTTTAAAAAAAAAAAAAAAAAAAAAAAAAAAAATTATTATAATAAGACTGTGAATAGGTCTAACTTAAATTAATATAACCTAACTTCTCACTATAGTTATGGCCTAACCTAATTGATAAAGACTTAAGACTAAAATTACCATGGCTGGTAGTGATGATATTGATACATCTAGTAAATTAAATATAAAACTCAAATCTCCACCAATTTTGGAAAAGAGGAAATAATTAAAGAACTATTACTATAGTTATAAATTAAATGAGTTTAAAGCTCAGTGTAAATTAACTTCTTCATTTTTTAAAGTTCAATATGAAAAGATTTTAAAAGAAGTTGACCTTATTAAAATACATGATAGTGAAATATTAAATATTTTAGAGGATGAAAAGGTTGAAGAAATTGATTTTGATTTTTTTACAAAAGAAGTTGAGTCTCAAGTTGAATATCATTTTCTTTGGAATTGTCTTTAGATGATTTTAGAGAATTTATTGAGGCTTCCTCAGCTGATAAACCTAACCCAAATAATGATAGCCTAAATTCAACAAATCAGTTTTTACAAACTTTAAATAATTTACATATTAATGAACCTAAGCCTCCACCCTTAGAATGTGACTCTTTTGAAGGTTCAAGTAAAGATAAATTTGAATTTCATACATTTTTGACACAATTTAATACTATTATAGATTCTAAAGCTTATTCGAATAGTGTAAAGTTGTCATATCTGCATACATATTTAAAAGGGTATGCTCGTAAATTAATAAGTCATCTTTCAATAAAAGATGAAAACTATCCAATAGCTATTGACTTATTGAAAGAACAATTTTTAGATGTACCTTATATTATTGATGAAATTTATAAAAAGTTAATAAACAGTAGACCACCTCAAGGATATGATCCAGACTTTATTGGATTGAAATCGTATATTAATGACATTCGAACTTTTGTTTATGATTTAAAAACTTATAATATTGAATTTATGATTGAAGGGTCTGCTGGAAATTCCCTTTTGAGTCACATAGTTTTTAATAAATTACCTTTAGTTTTTAAAAAGGAAATGATTCACAAAGTTGGTAATAATTATCCTTCTCTTAATGATTTGTTTACCAATTATATAGAAGTTGTTAGAACTCTTACTAAAGTTTCTTCACAAAAGCATGAAAAACCAAAATCCAGCTTTAAAAGTAGTAATAAACAAACTGTCTCTGAAAACAGTACACTTCAAAATTTTAAAACTGAATCTTCTCAGATAACTGATAGCACTGCTTCTTCTAGTCATGCTAATAAAACCAATGTGAATCATATTAATTAAAGATTAATAACATAAAACCTTGCAAATTTTGCCAGATAATATCTGGTCATTTGATGTTCATGTGCAATAAATGTTACACTTGAGCAAAGAAAAAAATGGTATAGAGAACTGAATTTATGTCCTCTGTGCTCAGGTATTGGTCATAATGAAAACAGTTGCTTTGGTAAAAATAAGTTGAAATATACCTGCTTTCAGTGTAATTCTCGTAGACACATAGCTGCCTTTTGTGATCAAGCTAACAATAAAGATAAAGATTTAATAAATTTTCTATGAGTTAGATTTAATCTGAGATCTGACAATGTATATTTACACCCAACTTTAACTTTAGAAGTCATTTGAGATAACAAGGTAAAGACAGTTCGCTGATTAGTAGATTCAGGTTCACAGAGGTCATACATAGGGACCGACCAGAGCAGGGGTTTCCTAAAATTTGTAAATTTCCTGAAATTTTAGGTTAAGAAAATTAGATATAAATTTAATTGTAAGAAAGGAGTAGAATAGCCAACATTCACTTAAATTAATGATTATATGCATTTTCTCTGAAAAATTTTCAGAAAATTAGTTTTATATAGAAAAGTTTAAAAAAGTAAAAAAATTAAAAATTTCTAATTCATAATTATGATTCAACAGGTTTACCTAGGTAAGACCCTAAGGTAAAGTTTGAAAAAATATAAAATATAAAATTATCAATTTAACTGTATTTATACATAGTTATTTTATTGCTATGTATCAAACTTGTATCATTTAGTTACATTATTTCAAAATTATTATTCTGTTGAAACTTTCAGTCAATATGGCTAAAAGATCAGCTTCTGCAGTATTGGAGTACTTTACAATGTTTCAGGATAGGCTCAAAATGGCTAAATGTAACATCTGCAGTCAGAAAATTAGAAGAGAACCTCCGGGTGCCACAAGTAAAAAAGTTTCAACCAAATCTTTAAGGAGTATCTAAAATCAAAACACAAAGATGAACATTCACTAGCAGAAAAGGTTCGGTCAAAAGAAACAGAAAAGAAAAAAATCTTAATTTTCTTATATTTTGTTTGAAATTTTTTTTATTATTATTTGACTGACTGAGCTTAAATTTTTCAGGGTATATACATTTTTTCACAAAGTTCTGAGTTGATTTCGAGCATTTTTTTTGAGTCTATAATGGTTTGAAAGTTATTTGGACCCAAAGTTGAAAAAAAATGAATAACTGGGACAAACCACTGGCCCACATGAGCTGAAAATTTAACTGAATATAATCTTAGCCCCAATTTCTTGCATTGGTAGGAATAGATTTTTGATATCATATCTAGAAAAAAGTTATAAGCACTTGAAATTTTTTTGTTGTTGCAAAAATCGTACCCTTCTGGAGGAAAAAAAATAAAAAAAAAAATGCTTTTTTTTTTTTTTTTTTTTTGTGGATAATGTTTAGAGGAGGGACAGGGCAACATTATTTCTTTAGTGCATTATTAAATGCTATTTGTTTGAAGCGCGATATAGCCTCTCAAACTTTGGGAAATTTTGAAATTTGGTCAAAAATGGTCCTTTTTGAAGGCTATATCTCGAAACAAACGAATCCGCATCGTATAAAGTATATAGAGGAATTTGTAGCCCCACACCTCCTCTATACATCCACCAAAAATAAGAAATGTTATAGTTGTATTTTTAATTTTTTTTTTTTTTTTTTTTTTTTTTTTTTTAGAAAAAAAAAAAAAAAATTTTTTTTTTTTTCAATAGTTGGTCTGTTTTTGGCTTATAACATTTTTTCTATAACTCTGGGAACAAAAGTCTACTAGAAGCTTTTGTAGCCCATAGAATTTTGAATAAATAGTCCAACTTTCAGTTCATTCTAAAAAGTGGTTTGGCCCCACCATTCTTTTGAAAAAGTGTTAAAAAAAAAAAACTTTTTAACTGCAATAGACTCGGAAAAACACTAGATTTGGTCTTTTCATACCAGTAAAAAATCTATATACACTGAAAATTTCAGCAGAATCGGCTGAAAATTAAAAAAAAATTTGAAACTGGACTGTCCCCTTAGGTATAATTTGCCATTTTAACCCCGGCTGGCAAACCCCAGTTTTCCCTGATTTTTAGACGGGGCCGGGGCCCCCGGTCGGCTCATAGTCATACATATGTGAGAATATAGCTAAACAGTATTGTACTAATTACAATAACCTAAAGAATATTAACTTTGACATCCAGACATTTATATGAATTGGTCAGAGAAACTTTAAATAAATTACTTTAGGCTTTAAAACTGGAAAATCAAAATATTATTACTATGCCTTTATTGGTAGATAAAGATCTTAAACTAAAGTATGAAGTAAATGGTTTAGACTATGCTTTAGATAATTTAAAGAAAAAATATAATTTAGCAGATTCCTCATTTTATAATGGCTTAAATAAATCTGTTTTTGAAATTGATGCACTACTGGGTGTAGATGTCTTACAGTTTCTTCCCTCTTTTGAATTAACTTACTTGTATGAATGGTAGTTGTTTTTTAATAAATAAGAAAATCTTACCATTTGGAAATATTGAACATTTTTTAAATACAGATCAGTTATCTAATTCTATATAAACAAAATAACAGTAATTGTAAAAGTCCATGTGACAATGATGTAAATAATATTAATAGTCCTTGTATTAATGAAACTATTATTAATTCAATAATTTCTCCTTTAAAAACTTATTTTAATCCAATAGAGAAAATATTAACTGATACAGATGTTGATAATGGCCTGGAAAATCTATTCTCTTTTGAATCTATGGGCATATCATCATCAGACCAGGACATGACAGATTATGATGTTGAGATGGTAAAGAAATTTAAAGAAAATATTGAATTTAAAGATGGTAAATACTATGTTAAATTACCATGGATAGAAGATAAAATTAATTTAGTGCCCTTCAAACTTTAAAGTAGCTCTTGCTGTTTTAAATAAAGTAACTACCTATCTTAAAAATAATAACTTAATGAAAGCATATGATGATGTCTTTCAAAAACAATTAAATGAGGATATTTTTAGAGCAAATCTCTGTAAAACCTCACCAAATTAAATGATTATGTTTATGTTCCTCACCGCCCTGTGATCAGAAGTGATCCACAGGTAACAACTAAAATTCGTCCTGTACTGAACTGTTCTTTAAAAGTGAATAAATTATCCCCATCTCTTAATGAAGCTTCATATACTGGTTTAGATTTGATGACTTCACTTTTAAAACTTTTATTTATCTTTAGGACTAACAACTATGTAGTACTGAGTGATGTGAAACAAGCTTTTCTAATGATAAGGATTGAGGGATGAGTTTGATAAAAACAAATTTTGCTTACTATGGGAAAAAGATGGTCAACTTGTCACATATAGGTATAAAACTATAGTCTTTGGATATACCACCTCACCCTTTATCCTTCATTATGTGATGGCTCATCATGCAGCAAAATTTCCTAATGATAAATGTACTCAAATTTTAAGCTCTAATTTTTATTGTGATAATTTGATCTTTACTGGTAATGATGTCAGTGAGTTAACATCTTTGTATAAATTGACATATGATAGAATGGCTATGGGGGGATTTATTTTGAGGTCATGGAATTCAAACAGTTCAGAACTCAGAAATGTCATGCAGCAGGATGATAGACTAAGTGGAACATAGTAATAGCTTAGAAAAAATTTTAGGATATAGATTTAATACAGTTAACGATACTATTTCATTAGCAAAGGTAGATTTTGATTCTTCTGCAAACTCAAAGCGCCTTATCTTATCTGAGACTTCCAGACAGTTTGATCCATTAGGATTGGCTCTTCCTGTTACCATTAGAGGTAAATTATTAATAAGATCTATATGGGAGCAAAAATTTGGATGGGATGATGTGCTACCTTCAGCAGTGATCAATGAGTGGCAGAAATTAGTGTGATTTAAAAAGATTGCATGAAATAGAATTTCCTAGACAAGTACTTAATGAAAACTGTTCTTATGCTATGCACATATTTAGTGATAGTAGTATATCAGCTTATGGTTTTACTGCTTATTCCTGCAACGATAATAGTGAAGGTCATTTGTTATACTAAAAAGCTAAAGTGGTACCTGTAAATACTAAAAGACAGTACACTACAGGTATACCTCGTTTTACGGCGCTTCGCTCATACGGCGCTAAAATATTTTTCGGCTCTTGTCTCGCTCTTACAGCAACCATGCGCTGTACAGCTTTTAATCAACAAATTTCCCATGTGGCATTCAGTTTGAACGCAGCATTCATAACACGCGCATCTCTCTCCACTTGACTGCCAAATTTAATACAGTAGTGTTACAATTGTGTTAATACGCATTTATATTACGTATACATACCTTCACTGTATACCCATATAGACATGGCCCCTAAGACTAGTGAAAAGAAGAGTCGGAAGTCACTTTCATTGGAAAAAAAAGTTAGAAATGATTCACTTACATGACCAAGGCATTTCGAACGCTGAGATAGGCCGTAGGCTAGGCCTAGCTCGACAAACAGTAAGCACAGTTACTAACTCTAAGGAAAAGATTTTGAAAGAAATTAAAAGTGCTACTCCAGTGAACACTAAAATAATAAGAAAACGGGACAATGTTATTGCTGAAATGGAGAAAGTGTTAGTGCTGTGGATCGAAGATCAAACGAGTCATAACGTGCCATTAAGCCAAAGCCTAATTCAATCCAAGGCCCTAACTTTATTTAACTCAACTAAGGCTAGCAAAGGGGATGAAGCTAAAGATGATAAGTTTGAAGCAAAGAGAGGCTGGTTTATGCTGTTTAAAGAAAGAAGCCAGCTACACAATATTAAAGTGAAAGGTGAGGCAGCTAGTTCTGATATGGAAGCTGCAGAACATTATCCAGCTGAGCTAGCTAAATTAATTGAAGGAGGCTACAGCAAACAACAAATTTTTAATGTTGACAAAATGGCCCTATTTTGGAAGAAGCTACCGGCTAGAACTTTCATAGCTAAAGAGGAAAAAACAATGCCAGGTTTCAAAGCTAGCAAGGATAGGCTGACCCTTTTGTTAGGGGCAAATGCAGCTGGTGACTGCAAATTAAAGCCAATGTTCATATACCATTCTAAAAATCCTAGGGCCTTGAAGAATTATGCAAAAGTCAGCCTACCTGTTTATTATCAAGCAAACAAGATAGCCTGGATGACTGCCGATCTTTTTATGAAGTGGTTCACTGAGTATTTTAAGCCTACTGTCCAGGCCTACTGTTTAGAACAAAAAATTCCCTTTAATATTCTGCTACTTCACTTGATAATGCTCCCGGCCACCCAAGAGTTATAATGGAAATGTACAAGGAGATTAAAGTTATTTTTCTTCCTCCTAACACTACATCAATTCTGCAGCCCATGGACCAAGGAGTAATCTCGACTTTTATAGCGTATTATTTACGCCGAACATTTGCAAAGGCTATTGCTGCACTTGATAGTGATGCCGATCCCAATGATCCACAAAATAATAAACTGAAGGCCTTCTGGAAAGGATTTAATATTTTAGATGCTATAAAGAACATTCGTGATTCGTGGGATGAGGTCAAATCATCAACACTCAAAGGAGTTTGGAAAAAATTGATTTCAACCCTTATGGATGACTTTGAAGGTTTTGCAGTTGATACGCCTAATGTAACAACAGAGGTGGTAGGTATGGCAAGAGGTTAGAACTTGAAGTTGCTCCTGAAGATGTGACGGAATTGCTGGCATCTCACGATGAACCTTTAACAGATGAAGATTTACTTTTACTCGATGAGCAACGTAAATTATTTCTAGAGGCTGAATCTGCTGTTGATGACGATGATGACAACGAAATTAAGGAAGTGTCTACAAAAGATTTAGAGCATTATGTAGGCCTACTGCATACAGTTGTGAAAGGATTTGAATCAATTGACAATAACTTTGAGAGAAGTTCGAAAGTTGGCAAAAGATTGCTAAACGACATCACATGCTACACTGAAATTCTTCGAGAGAGAAAGAGATGCTCAATGAAGCAAACGTCATTGACATCTTATTTTAAGCCAGTGCCGCAAATACCCGCACCTTCAAATCCTATCATTCAACAGCCATCATCGCCTCAACAACCATCAACATTAACGCTAGACTCTCCACCAAGCAAGAGAATTAGATTCGTTGAAGGGTCAGATGACGAGTCTCACTAATCCCCTTCAACTTCCTTCAATGATATTAATAGAAGTTTTTAAAGCTAAACAATATTATTTTTATTTTATTTACCCTTCATTACGTATTTTATTTTTAAATTGAAACTTATTTTTAGCCTAGCGCTATTGCGCAAATAATAAATGATAGTGTAAACAAGTTTCAAGGTGTTCATATGTTGTAGCGAGTGAAAAAAAAGCAAGTGACTCGCATTGCGGCGGTGGTCTGGAACCATACCCACCGTATTATCGAGGTACATCTGTATTCCAACCTTGGAATTTATGGGAGTATTGTTGGCTCTCAAATGTTTAGATGCCATATTGAGTGTTTATAGTAATATTTATTTTAAATTTGTAAATTTATGTGTGGATTCTCAAGTAGTTTTAAATTGGATGTTAACCAAAGAAACAAAATTGAAATCCAAATATATTAAAAACAGGCCGAAAGATTTTAATTTATTAATTAATCATTTAAGAGAAACATTTGAAATAAATTTTCATTATTCATTTGTGAATACTAAATTTAATTTAGCAATTCTGGTAAGCTGTGGTATTAATTGCAAAAAATTTAGTAAAGTAATGGATACTTGGTTACATTAATATCACCTCTTTCGTGTTTAAACCATTTTGTTTGAAAATTCAGTGTAATCCAAATATCAAGTACTTGCATTATTGGATCAAACAAATGCAGTCTTGTCCTTTCTCCCCAAAAATTGAATATTTAAATTTTAAAGTAAAGTCAAACAAAATTCCTGTTTTAGTATTACATTTATTCCTTGATGAAAATAATATTCTAAAAACAAAAGGAAGAATATCAAAATGTTTATATTTTGACTACAATGTCCATAACCCAATTTTTATGCCAAAGTTTCACCATTTTAAGAAGCTTTTTATAATGCATTGCCAAAGTAGAGTATAGCACTTGGGTTTAAATTCTACTTTAAATTATATAAGATTTCAAGGGTTTTGGATATCTCAGTCAAGATCTGTAATAAAACATGTGATTAATCATTGTATCTTGTGCAAAAAAATTAATATTTTTGCTCTTAAATACCTAAAGTATGCTAGCATACCAAAACATCACTTAAAATTAATCACACCCTTTCAACATACAGGTATAGATTATACAGGTAATGTATGAATTAGAGATCCTGTGGCAAATACAAGTAATAAAATGTTTTTGTTAATATTCACCTGCTTGAATATAAGGGCATTCTATTTAGAGTTGTTACCTGATATGTCAGTTACTCATTTTTTATATGCCTTTCAATGTTATTGCAATTATTAAAACATTCCTCACTACCAGTACAGTGACAATGCTAAAACATTTTCCAAAATTACTGATATTTTAAATAAGTGAATTCAGTGATGAACTTTCTAAATTTAATATCAAACACATTAAGATTCCTTTGTTTAGTGCTTTCATTGGTGCCATGTGGGAAAGAATGATTAAGGTAGTCAAGAGCTGTATGTATAAGGTTATAGGTCATTTTTTAGAATTATTAAGTACGATTAATTTGCTTGTCATAATAACAGTCAAACATTTATCAGCTTGAGTTTTGGTGAATGATGACTTCGATGAATTCGCCTTTGGAAAGACATCGTTACAAAAATCTTTTTCTGAAAAGTGCGTGATAAAATTTCGCGAGTGTTGACCTTTTTTTTAATGCAGTGAGTTACGTTTTGATTTTGCTCCGCTAAATTTTTCGTATGTGTCGTCAAAACATATTCGTAAAGATTTTTATCTTCGTGCAACCTTTTCTTATAAATTCTTAAAGTGATAAGTTTCTTACTTTTCGTGATTTTCGACTTAAAGAGATTTATAGCTTTTAGAGAATTTCGTTTTTTTGTGACTTAAACTATTATTCGGTGAGAGTTAGGTTATATTGTGCTTCGTTTTCATAACGCATTTCGGTAAACAATTTGCCCGGGTAAGTTTTGGAATTGCGCAGACAACGGAAAAGCGCGGTAACTGGACTTTTACCTTTAATAAAACTAAACAGCTCGAACTTCTAGAGAAAGAAATCACAAATTTCTACTTTGGATGGAAGGTCAAAATTTCTTCAAGAAAACACTACAAACTTGTGTCATCTAAATCTTAATAAGGTATGTTTTCTTTCAAAGTTTTATTTCTCTGGAACTCAACTCGAGTTGATATTCGAATATTTTAAACGCTAAAAAATAAAGTTCGAGCAAAGGTTTAAATTCGTACTTGCTTATATTGGAAATTGCAAAGCTATTTCTTCCAAGCTTTCAGGTTGATTAAACATCTACAATTCCAATACATTCTAAATTAACATATTTTGAGCTACTTCCTAATCTTTCAAATATTCAGAATGATATTAGTAGCTGACCCCTTACATATGTCTCAAACTCTGACAACTTAACAACCCATAACACCTAATTCTTTCTTAAAGTTGCATTGTAAAACTTCTCTTATACTCAAAGAGGAATATGATGGTACTTGGGTTGATAGTCATAGTCAAGCTAGGGTTGAACAAACTTTAGAACAAAAAAAAAAAAGATCCTACAAAATTTCTGAAAACTCTGGTTTGAGTTCTTTTAATCTTTAGGGAGCATAGCCGAGATCTAAATCAAATCTCTTGGGAAAATAAAATCAAAGTAGGTGATGTGGTTTTGATAAGATCTCCAGTGAAACCTAGACCTTTTTGGCTTCTTGGAAAGGTTTTGGAAGTGGTCATTGGCTATGACAATAAAATTCGTTCTGTAAAACTGAGGCAAGGTAATGGTCAAATAGCATACCACTCAATAGTAAATTTGTATCCTCTTGAGTTATCTATTACTCATAGTGATAACGCACCAATTGATGACAATTCTTTGAACAGTGACATAAGTAATATTAACCTTATCAAAGAGAAAGGTAATAGTATCACGGTTGTAACAAAATCTAAACAGAAAGCAGCTGAAAAATGTAGAAAATTCATCAGAAATTATAGTGAACACTTTGATGAACAAAACCAGATTAAACAACTTGTGAATTAATTTTTTTTTTTTTTTTTTTGTGAATTTAACATTTCCATGAAAGTAAGTTGATTATATGTCTCACAAATACAATAATTATGTAGGAGTGTACTATAATTTGTGAAATAATAAAATTAAATAATTATTAATAGTAAAATATTAAACTAAAATATTTGTAAAATATATAAAATATCAAATAGTAAAAATTTCAATAATATTCTCTGACATTAAAACTTTATTCATTTGTTTAGAGGCATTTATATTAGGGGAGCGCGCGCGTCCGTAGTAGATACTGTATCAGTTATGTATTTTGAATTCAGTGTCATTCTTGACTCTGTACAGAAAACATCTATGGTACAAACTTGTGATACATTTTAAAAGTCTGACTTTTGAAATGTCTTAACTAATTGTCTAGTTTATTTAAAATTGTTTATTATTGGTCCTCAATAATAATATAATATATCAAGATTCATTTCTTAACAAAACTATAAATTTTAATTAAAAAGTTATTAGTAGGCCTTATTACCCTATCCTGGGGTTTGATATCTGGAGCCGGAGAATTGAACTTGGGGTGGGTTAGGTAAGGTCTTAAGCTTTAGCATTTAATTAATAAAAGAATTTCTACTAGAGATAAGAAATTAAACTATATTTAAAATTAACAATATAAAATTCTTACAATTCATAACAAATAATTAAAATACTATATACAACCCTAGGCTAAGATTCTATACGTAAATTCATAAAACATAACTAAAGCAATACAGTGTAATCTTGTCTTTCAACTACTTTGAAAATAAAATAAAATAAAATATATATATATATATATATATATATATATATATATATATATATATATATATATATATATATATATATATATATATATATATATATATATATATATATATGAGAGAGAGCGCTTAGTCCACTCCGCCTGCACCTACTCGGAACAAGCATGGTTTTGGTCTTCACTGCAAGAAAACAAAGGACACTGGAATCGCACCGGATGTCACAGTATTAATGGCCATCTGGAGTTGATGTACCATACACGAAATATTAACACCCGATACATACAGGGTAAGGTCATACACAAATAAAGCGCACCGAATGGAGACCAGTATAGTGGCGATCATGCTGTTAAATCCAATAGTGAAAAGCAAAACACGAAGCACACTACCATGCGGAACGCCTTCATTCATGAAAAAGATTCGAGACAAGGTGGTGCCACAGAGAACCCGAAAAGATCTCTCAGACGTCAATGTTTGAAAGAGAAGAAGCTTAGGGGGAGTCATAAGTATTTTCAAGGTAAAAAAAAATGCTCAACTTGTTAGATGAAAAAGCCTCTCGAATACCATGATCGAAGAGCAAGAGAGGTTCCTCCGTGGAGTGGTGATTGGGAAAAACAAATTGAAATTCGGAAAATGAAAGCAGGTGCTCTAACGTAGGGAGAAGTAGGGACGAAACCATTTTCTCCATTAGCTTATATGAATGACAAGTCAACGAGATGGGTGTTGGTTATTTGCGGATGATGAACCCTTGTGTTTTGGGTTGATAGTGCATGGTGTCAACCATACTGGGGTAAAGACATCTTCAAGCCATATTGTTATACAAGCTCAGTAGAAAAGCTAAAGCAGCTGGATGGTAATGACGTATCATTTGGAAAGAGATGCCGTAGGACTCTGTTGACAAAGTGCAAAGCCTCAAGAAATTCCGCCATTGTAAAAACGCAGTTGTAGGGTAGATCCAAGTCCTGTGGAGTCAAAATCGAGGAGGATTATCTCTTTCAATCGATTTCCCTACTTTGAATTCTTTCACTGGTGCTGGAGCTTATGATGTTGCTAGTGTGGAAAGATCATTCTTGTTTGCATTCCAGAAGGCAATAGAGTCATCGTTGATGCTAATTTTTATTTTATTTTCATATATTCAACTCTGTCAGAGCAGACTAGGTTAAATTCGAACTGTACTTGCTTCTGAATCATCTGAGTCTGCAAGGACAACATCCCATGAAGATGAGAATCCAGAAGATTTAGGTTCCTGAAAATTTTAAAATTTTCTTTACTTGAATTCTTTGAAACTTAATTTACAATCACCAGTAGTTTAATGATAAAACTAGTACTATTAACTATCATATTTACATCATTAGACTGCCATGGATATATTTCTATATTGTCCTCAATATTGAAATTGAACTTTTATTTTACAAAATCTGCAATTTTAAAAAAAATGCATAAAATCAATAATTTAAGTGAATGTTGGCTATTCTACTCATTCCTTGTAATTAAATTAATCTCAATTAAAATTATATCTAAGTTTCTTAACCTAAAATTTCTGTGCTTTTGACATCTTTACAAATTTTAGGCAACCTCGGCCAGAGCTCCGGAAAAATTCCAACTCTGGTAGGTCCCTGATTGGCAACCTCTAAAATAATGCTCCCAAAATAGGAAAATGTCTCCACATGAGAAAAAAATTCCGTCGAAGGGATGCAAGGAAAGTATGTAGCTTGCCAAAAAGAATTCCAATCTGCTCCAATGATATGTTAGAATATGATGGTCGAGGCGGACTGCAAAAAAGGATGTAAGAACGATATGGTACTGGTCACTCCCGCACAGGAAATCAGACTGCTCCCATCCGAAATGGTCAAGGAGCTTAGTGGAACCTAACATCAATGTTTGAAAGTGAGAAAGCTTAGGGGGAGTCATAAGCATTTTCAGGGTTAAAAAACAAAAAAACAAAAAACAAACAAACTGCTCAACTTGTTAGATGAAAAAGCCTCTCGAATATCATGATTGAAGAGCAGGAGAGGTTCCTCAGTGGAGTGGTGATTGGGAAACCCAAATTGAAATTCGGAAAAAGCAAGCAGGTACTCTAACGTAGGGAGAAGTAGGGACGCAAACATTTTCTCCATTAGCTTATATGAAAGACAAGTCAACGAGATGGGTCGTTGGTTATTTGCAGATGATGGATCCTTGTGTTTTGGGTCAGGGATAGTGTATGCTGTCAACCATACCAGGGAAAAGACATCTTCAAGCCATATTATGTTATACAAGCTCAGTAGAAAAGCTAAAGCAGCTGGATGGGAATGACGTATCATTTGGAAAGAGATGCCGTGGGACTGTGTTGACCCATCCTCAAAAAAGTTCAAAGCCTCCAGAAATTCTGCCATTGTAAAAAGGCAGTTGTAGGGTAAATCCAAGTCCTGTGGAGTCAAAGTCGAGGAGGCAGCTCTCGTAAACGCAAAGTACGAAATGGCTCAAGTACAGAGATTCTCTAGAGCAAGAAGCAAAGTGGAACCAAAGGATGTCAGCAACTGCCCCAGGTGCAGAGATGATATCGGAAGGAGAGGGGCCGAAAAGGAGAATCGTTGATGGGTCCCTATGGAGCTTCCAGGAGATTTTACGGAAGACCTTGTAAACTGATGATAACGGTGTGGAGGAATTCAAGGTAGAAACATAATTCCTGAAATACTGTCGACAAGTTTGACGATTAATGCAGCATGAACGAGCAGCAGCTGACTTAAAGAATATCTAGTTGGAAGTGGTAGCACGGTGCGGTTTTATACATATAATAGTTTGTTCTTTTCTCGGGAAGCTCGAGCGCACTCCGAACTCCACCAAAAAAGCAGGGAATATGCACATTGACAATATGGACCGACCGCGACCATGGTCCCGGTTAATAATTAAGGAAAACCAGTGTTTATTTGCCGAGGTTAATTGCAAATTATACTTATTATTGGTGGCTAAATAAAAAAAAATTGTCAGTAATTGGATTATCTCTCTGAATTTATTTCCCTACTTTGAATTCTTTCACTGGTGCTGGAGCTTATGGTGTTGCTAGTATGGAAAGATCATTCTTGTTTGCCTTCCAGGAGGCAATAGAGTCATTGTTGATGCTAATTTTTTTATATTTTCATATATGCATGTATTCACTCTGTCAGAGCAGACTCGGTTAAATTCGAACTGTACTTGCTTCTGAATCATCTGAGTCTGCAAGGACAACATCCCATGAAGATGAGAATCCAGAAGATTTAGGTTACTGAAAATTTTTAAATTTTCTTTACTTGAATTCTTTGAAACTTAATTTACTATCACCAGTATTTTAATGATAAAACAAGTACTTTTAACTATCATATTTACATCATTAGACTGCCATGGATATATTTCTATATTGTCCTCAATATTGAAATTGAACTTTTATTATACAAAATCTGCAATTTTCAAACAAAAAAAAATTTGCATAAAATCATTAATTTATGTGAGTGTTGGCTATTCTACTCATTCCTTATAATTAAATTAATCTCAATTAAAATTAAATCTAAGTTTCTTAACCTAAAATTTCTGTGCTTTTGACATCTTTACAAATTTTAGGCAACCTCGGCCAGAGCTCTGGAAAAATTCCAACTTTGGTAGGTCCCTAATTGGCAACCTCTAAAATAATGCTCCCAAAATAGGAAAATGTCTCCACATGAGAAAAAAATTCCGTCGAAGGGATGCAAGGAAAGTATGTAGCTTGCCAAAAAGAATTTCAATCTGCTTCAATGTAACACTAGTTGGAATATGATGGTTGAGGCGAAAAACGAAAAAAGGATGTAAGAACGATATGGTACTGGTCGCTCCCGCACAGGAAAGCAGACCGCTCTCATCCGAAATGGTCAAGGAGCTTAGTGGAACCTAAAAATCTTCAAAGGAAGAGGAACGAATGTCGAAATTCTCGAAAGTAGAAAGGCCAGTATTTAAGCAGCACAGAGATATCGCGCAGCATGTCCAAAAGCCAGTCTGCGTGAGGAGACGACACCACGTCACCCCATAAAGGGTGACGGATGATGAAATCCCCTAGAAACAATATAGGAGGCCAAAGAGCGAAACAATCGAAGGTAATCATTGACTATTTACAACTGGGTGCGAGGTACACAGAGCAGAGGGTAAGAGGTGAGTCCAGATGAAGCAGGGACACCACCATATGCAAGTGGGTGGTCAGGAAAAGGTAGGTGAAAGGAATCGATTCGTGCAACAGAATCGCAGTCCCTCTACTGTCATTAGGACCACGGTTCACAAACTTAAGAGGCAGCCTATATTGAGATTGTGGCGACAGAGGCCGGTTGCAAAGTAAAAGTTCCTGAAGGCATAGGGTTAGCGGAGTATGCAGGTCTATTAATCTCGCCAACTCCTCAAAATTGGCGTAATATACGCGACAATTCCTTTGAAGGAATTTTGGCATGGAGAGAAGAGAAAAAGATCAGTCAACTGTGCGATCGGTGACGATTATCACTATGCGGTGAGCCTCCGCTCTCTGGGGGATGACAACTGGAGCCACTCAGAGGTTCAGGGAGAGGGATCACACATCATGGTGATAGGGGAAGTTCGTATAGAATGGAGGAGCTTGTCCCTGTTTGGGACAGGGAGTGATCCCAACTACCAAAGAAGGCATGGCTCAGGGATGGTGGAGAATGCCAAACACACACAGCAGAAGAGGGAACAAAGACGGGGAGGGGTACCGCATCAATATCCCTAACGGCGCGGGAGTCCACCTCCTGGGTGGTACTCGGCAGCTTAATGGCACCTTCCGCACCAAGACTGGAACACACAGGAGGGTCATCAGCCAAACCTACCTGCAACTCATCTAAGGATGAACCACCGTCCTGAACAGGAATGAGCCCCAGAAGTCTCGGGCTTGGGGAGAGTGTCCGAAAACGATCCGAAATCAGAGGAATACAAAAAGATGGTGTAAATCAATGAACGGGGTAGTAGGTGCACCAACAAAGATGACCATAGGCAGTAAACCAATCTTCACATCGTCAACAGTGCATACCGTTCGACGGGCACGTTAAGGTAGCATCTGGGATGGGCCGTCAGATGGAACCGAAGGTTTTTAAAGAAAGTCGGTGACTCTATATTTGAACGAGTATGGCCGGCGGGAGGGGGAAGAAGTCCGATGAAGCGGACTTCAAGAACAATTCAAAGGGCAGATCCGGCTGTCTCCCCGGAGAAATAGGAGTCAGTCTCTTTCGAGAGAGACAACTAGGCAAGGTGAATGTAGTGCAAAGACTCTCAGTGGCAGTCGCCAAAGACAGACCGGGATCACCACGAGGGAGACAAAGATATCTGCTACGTACACATAATTTGAAACGGTTGCGTGTTCCGAAGTGAGATGTCGAGCAACCGATCGGACCATAGCAGAATGAGGTGGACAGTTCTCAAGCGAGAAATGAGTTTCAGCAGCAGTCCGTGGGTGACTGTAAGGCTGAGAAACCACGTGGGAAGACCCAATCACGGACCCATTGGCAAGTAAACCTCAAGAAAAATGCGCAACAGGAAGAGAAATAACTGTGGTGAGTCGCATGGACAAAGGAGTGGGCAATGTAAGGAAGTTTCTCCTTTGGCCGCCGATCCAATTTAAACAATGTGCACTGCTTCAGAATTTCCTTTTCTAAGGCAAAAGTCGACCATTGAACAGAAGACGCCATATGTGGACCTTTAAAATTAAGACAAGGGGGGTTATCGCAAGAGGTGTGGGACGAGGTTCTACATCTCGAGCAGGCAGATTCGAGTGCCCTACAGTATTTCAGAAGGTGGCCAAATTTGTGACACATAAAACATCTCTTCGGGTGAGGGATATAAGGACCAACTGAGTGGATGGTAAACCCGACTTTCACCTTGGTAAGAGGAAGCGGTACGCTGAAGGTGAGGAGGAGTCAAGGATTCGACAAAGTAGGGTTTCCCTGTGTCGAGGGAACAGACAGACATTCGTAACAGGCAGATGACGCTTCTGGAAATGTTGAAGAATGTCTTCCACAGTGTCCATCCTGATCTCAGGTGCTTGAAGGGCTGTTTCCAACGCATCAGTAAGGACGAGAGGACTTCGTGCAGTATGTGGTTGGGAAGTTGTAGAACTGATTCAAAAATAGAGAGGGTACGAGTTACGCCCGCAAACTCCCGGGTCCGAGAATGGGATCGGAATAATCAGAAAAGACTGACGTAGAGAAGGATCAATTAAATGGAACGTTATCTGGGAACGGAGGTATTGAAGAGACGGAGGTTGTTGAGTGTGATGGTTAGGCCGAGAATCAACCCTCCGGACTTCGGATATAGACTCCGGGGAAGGAGTAGAAGCCTCTATCATCTCGTCAACATGAGCGTCAAAGACCCTAGCGCGCCCTGGCATTGTGGAGCCAGAAAAGGTTGGGTGTAAAACCCGACTTATGGTAGTACGTACCGACTTCCTTTAGAACCAATTTTTTATGTTTAGAATTTGTCATAAAAACAACTGTCTTCTGAAACACCGCAATAAATAAACACACATTACATGAACCCAATGATACATACAAAAAATAATGACACTCAGAAAACATGGCCGCAGCACAGGAGCACGCTCCGTGTCGAAAGCCCGGAGGAGGTTCTTCAATCCCCCGAAACCCCACCCATGAGGGTGGGCCGTGCGTGTGGCTTCGGAAGAGACTCCGGAATTCTGCGGCCGGGCCCCTTCTATGCACCACATGGTACGGTAAGCGGAGCCCGAGATTATACACCTAAATATGGGACAGCTTCCCAAGTGGTCAACCTGGGTTCGGGACCCCTACTATGGGCGGTCTGAAGAACTACTAATGTAACATAAATGAGTAGGGATGGGTTCATATGTACCCTCTGAAAACGTTACCCTCCTCATTCTACACCCTTTCATCACACAAATTTCGACTTTAAATAGACAGGCTGAAAGTCAATAAATAAAAGATATTTCACGAAATGAATGAAAGTTATGTAAATACAATACTTTCTTCATGCAAATGAGGAGAGGAGTCCCGTATATTGTAGAAGGAAGCCGTAGAGTCATGTAAGGTTGGAAATTCAGTGGTAGAAATTTATATTAAATCGCTAGTTATGAGAAATGAGATGTAATGATCTTGATATCAAAAAATAAAATGACTAGTAAACAACAATCTTCCGACAGTGAGAGATGTTGTGGAACTTATACTTTAAATGTGAATGCAAGGTATTTTCTTGTTGTAAATGTGCAGGAGGAGGAATGTGTTAAATTTTACACAACTTACAGACAAAAAATTCACGCCAACATGAACATAACATTTACACATTCATGCGCATATATAAACGATCATAAAATTGCGCATACATGGTCTATTTACATTCATGCATAAGTCCGCTATATAATTTATGTAAAATATAGCGCCTGAAAGGCCCACCAGGTTTACAAACGCTACTATTCCTTCTAAATTTAAAGGAAAAAATAATGTCTACTAAATATTACATGTACTTAACTTGCGCGTGTGTGCAACTACACACAAACAGACTTAAATACGGCACATGCCATTATAAAGTGTCTCTAATATAAGGGTGCGCTTATAGACAATGGATAATGGTAACAACTAGAAAAAAGTACAGTACAGTATAAGTGATCTTCTCTCATTTTCAACTAAGCTTACGAGTTATTATTATTATTATTATTATTATTATTATTATTATTATTTTTTTTTTTTTTTTTTTTTTTTTTTTTTTTTTTTTTTTTTTTTTTTTTTTTTTTTTTTTTTTTTTTTTTTTTTTTTTTTTTTTTTTTTTTTTTTTATTATTATTATTTTGTTTCATTCGTATTTTTATTTATTTTTTAATAAATTAAAATTAATAATATATAATATATATATATATATATATATATATATATATATATATATATATATATATATATATATATATATATATATATATATATATATATATATATTATTTTACAGAACGCCACCGCTCACGGGCAGAGCCCTTTTCAAGGAGGGGGCACACACACATAGAGAGAACTCGTTTAAACACACACACACCTAACGCACAGCCCTCAGTTGGGCGCAGACGGAAGCCTTGAAGAGTGGAAGGTTAAATACAGAAGGAAAAATAGATGAAGGTAGAGAGTTCAACAGAATAGAGGTGGCTGGAAAGAAAGTGGTACCACAACGGGCTAGCCTGGGATTTCCTACGTCCACACAAAATTGGTGCGAAAGCAGGGCACCCCTTGTGCAACGAGGACGACGCAATGGTGGAGGAATGCGAGAGGCCAATTCCTTCGAGCACTTGCCACTGTAGTACCTATAGAAAAGAGCCTGCCATTGTAGTACCTGTAGAAAAAAGGTAGCGCGCCAACGTCACGTCGCAGAGATAGAGGGTCAAGAGAGTTTGAAAGTAGGGGAGAGTTAATTAATCTTTTAGCTTTTGACTCAACCCTATCCAGAAGAGAGGAGCCGGAGCCCCCCAAATGTGAGAACAGTACTCCATACAAGGGCGAATAAGACCCTTATATATTTGAAGTAACTGTTCAGAAGAGAAAAATTCTCGCAATCTGAACAGAATTCCCAGCTTCTTAGAGGCCGCTTTAGCAACCATTGTGAAATGTGGTTTCCAAGATAGTTTGTTGTTTATGTTTCGACCAAGAATGTTAATGTTATTTACAGGTGAGACGGGAGAGCCATAGAAGAGGATAGGAAAGTTAGGAGGTGTTTTTGAGAGGGAGATGTGAAGAAGTTGAGTTTTTAAAGAGTTGGATTTCACAAGGTTGCTATGACCCCACCGGGAAATCCCATCCAGATCGGCAAGAATAGAATTGGAAAGTTGAAGACGAGAAGCAAATCGAAGCAAAAGAGGAAGCAGATTTGAAATGAGTAGAAAAATGCAGAGTTGAATCATCTGCATAAGAGTGAACAGGAGTTAGAAGTGCAGTGGAGAAAATCGTTAATGAAAAGTAAGAATAAGGTTGGAGATAAAACAGAACCCTGAGGAACACCACAGTTGACAGAAAAGGAGGAAGAGGTCGCTCCATCTACAACTGCCGAAATGGAACGATCTGAGAGAAAACTAGACAATAGTAAGCAAAGAGAAAGAGGAAACCCAAAGTAGGGGAGCTTGGGGAGCAGTGACGCATGCCACACCCGGTCAAAAGTCCTTGGATATGTCAAGCGCCACCACACAAGACTCCCTGAAGTCCCTAAGGGCAGAAGACCATAGATCAGTAAGATAGGAAAGTATGTCACCAGTTGACCTCGAGCGTCGAAAGCCATACTGGTGATCAGAAAGAGAATGAGACTCCAAATGATCCAGGAAATGAGAGTTGAGAAGAGTTTCAAAATTTTTAGATAGAACACAGGTGAGCTATAGGTCGATAGTTAGAAGGGTCAGAGCGACTACCTTTTTTCGAGATCGGTTGAACAAACGCACGCTTCCAGCATTGAGGAAAAGTATTAGTATTAAGGCATAGAGTAGAGCTGAACGAGGACAGGCGCTAACTCGGAAGCACACTCCCTCAGAGCATGAGGAGGAATGCCATCCGGGCCACTGGCCTTCCTGACGTTCATAGATTTCAGGATCCCATGCACCTGATCTTGAGTATTTACAGGCAGAGACATAGGACTCCTGAGAGGAGAAGGAGTAGGAGGAGGGATGTCAGAATCGAGCAGGGTGGAATTAGATGAAAAAAGGAGGCCGAAGAGATTAGCCTTTTCAGAAGGAGTATTAGCTACAGAACCATCAGAGCGAATAAGAGGAGGAAAGGCAGATTTACAGAAGTTGTTAGAGATATTTTTGACAAGAGGCCAGAAATTTTTATCAGTAGGAGAGGCATGGAGGTCAGCGCACTTCCTTTTTATGAAAGTACGCTTAGTCCGTCGAAGAGCATCCCTGCAACGATTCCGAGCTGAATGAAAATTAGCAAGAGTGATAGGAGAAGGAGAGTTTTTCCATTCACGATAAGCACTGTCTCTCTCGCGAAGGGCAAGAGAGCAGCCGTCATCGAACCATGGATTTTGAGGAGAAAAAGATTTAGTTGAAGATGGAATGAATCTGCCCATCCCGTCAAGGATTACGGCCCCTTCCTTTTCAGCAGAGACAGAGGCGTCCCCCGAGACAAAGCAAGATTCACTCAAATGATAGTTAGCAAAGAAGCGGCGCATTGCCCCCCAATTAGCCCGATTAAAGTGCCAGAAAGTACGTTTAGGGCATGGTAGAGCTGTTGGAGAGAAAGCATTTTAACTAAGAGCTATAAGATTATGGTCAGAGTTACCAATAGGAGGGAAAATGGTGTATTTATATCTAGAAGGAGTAGTGGTGAAGCATAAATCAAGTGTATTCAAGAATTGGTTAGGACGATCTGGAATGTGTGTGGGTTCACTAATCAATTGCTCCAGATCGTTAAGAATACTGAATGATTTGGCCTCCCTCCCACCTGCATCAGTATGAGAAGAGCCCAACCATTCAGTGTGGTGTACGTTGAAATCCCCTAAATAGAGGACTTCAGCATTTGGATGATAAGAAATGACGGTCTCGTGAGTAGTAGTAAGGTATTGAAAAAAAAAACTGGAAAATCTGTTCCATTAGGGGAGCAGTAGCAGAAACACAAGATAATTGTAGTAGTAGGAAGACAGATTTTAAGCCATAAGACGTCGAAATTAGGAGATTCTAGATTTACGAGACGTGTCACAGGAGTGTTAATGTTAATATAGGCACATACTCCACCATTTAGATGGAAATTGTGAAAAAAGTTGTAATTAGAGACATTAAGATTGCAAGAGAAAGAATCCCTGTCCAACTGGGTCTCAGACAGAAGCAAAAGGTTAGGAAGAGAGGTAGTGAGGTAGTGTTCAACAGACGCGAGATTAGATCGAAGGCCACGAACATTAGCAAAGGAAATGGAAAGCCCCCGTCTACGCCCAACCCCACGATCACTCGAATTAGGCATTAAAAAAAAAAAACATTCGGGCTCAATAGCAACCAGTTTTCCCTCGGGAGTCCCTTTTCAGAGTACTGGGCATCTACAATATTATTATTATTGTATTTAGAAATAAGTAGGTTCTAATGTAAAATTATAAACCTCTTAATGTGAAAACTCCGGAATAAAGTCTTGAGAAATTGAGAAAATCATTATTAAACCAACACTAGATTAAAATGAGATGCTAATTAAGTAACAAAAACTTAATAAAGATTATGGGCAACTCCTCTAACATTCATTACATTCTCAGAAAAGAATTCTTCAACGAATTTTTGACTAATAAGAATTTTATTGAAATTTCATAATTTCAAAAAATCAAATCTTTGAATTAAAACTACCTTGCTTGTCAAGAATGGAAATCCTTCTGTACACTATAAAAAGAGGGTGAAAATTTTCATTCATCAAAAGGTTATAAAATTTGAAAAGTTCGTTTCTTCTACTGAATATTGCAGTGAAACCAAATTCTAAATTTAGCTTATTTGCAATCAAATCAAATTTAGAAAATTTTTTTAAGCAATTATTTTATTTGTGGTCTAATTGTTAAGGATTATATATATATATATATATATATATATATATATATATATATATATATATATATATATATATATATATATATATATATATATATATATATATATATATATATTCGCGTTTCATCTTCTCAGAGGGTCTCTAGTGTACCCTTGACTCACATTGGAGTGGCTATGCTCCAACCTTCCTCCTTCACATGTGTCCTACAATATTTACAAACGCTTATACTTACATTACCTATTAAATTAATCAAAAATGGCAAAACTTAAATCTGCCTCGGAGAATCCAAGAGGGGCGGATTCCAAATATAGCCCCTCATCTACTCCTTCCCCCATCACCACTTGGGAGTTGGTGGCGTCCGGTGATGGGGTTGGCGTCACCAAGACCTCCATGCCGGCTTGCCCTGGTGCACGGTCTTCGTTTTTCATTAATTTCTGCAACATTCGCGGTCTTTTTTCTAATCTTCCACTTTGTCGAACACCACCTCTCTTCTTCTAGACCTCATCTCTTGTTCTTAACTGAAACTCAGGTGTCTGAGTGCTCTGACAGCAAACCCTACTCTGTTTCCTCCTACTGTCTCTCTATCCTCAATTTTCAGCCAAAGGCGGATGTTGCGCATATGTGCGCAACGATGTTGTTTTTTCTCGTGTCTCTAATTTGGAGTCTTCTGAATTCTCTACTTTATGGCTTAAACTTTCTTGCAACTCTACAACTAAATTTATTTGTTCTGTCTACTTATCTCCTAACTCTACAGACTATCCAAAATTCTTCGACTATCTTAACTCCAAAATAGAACACATTCTTTCTTCTTCTCCTTTCTCCGAAATCATCATTTTAGGTGATTTCAATGTTCACCACCGCCAATGGCTTTCATCTAGTTCTCAAGATCCAGCTGGTGAACTCGCCTTCCAATTTTCTATCCAGAACAACCTTGAGCAGTTGGTGCAACTCCCTACCCGTATCCCTGACCGTCTTGGTGATGAACCCAACATTCTAGACCTTTTTCTAACTTCTAATCCTTCTCCTTATACTGTTAAAACTCTTTCCTCCTCTGGGTTCATCCGATCATCTTCTTATCTCCGTATCTTGTCCTGTCTCTTCAAGTCTTCCGCAAGAACGGCCCCCGCCCTCGGCGAGGAGACGTTTCTGGCATTTCGGTGCCACTAACTGGCCTGACTTGCGGTCGTACTTTTCTGATTTTCCATGGAATGATTACTGTTTCCGTGGGAGGGTCCCTCGGAGTGTGCAGAGCGCATAACTGAGGTGATTCTCTCTGGCATGGAGGCGTACATTCCATATTCTTTCCCTTCTACTAAACCTAATAAACCTTGGTTTAACTCTGCTTGTTCTCGTGCTATCCGCCGCAGGGATGCTGCCTTCAGGGACTACCGTCGTCTTCAAACTCCAGATCTCATGCAACTTATATTTCATCCCGGAATCGTGCAAAATCTATTCTTCGAGATACTAAAAACTCTTTTCTCCGTCGCAAATGCAATAATCTTTCTGGCTCCTCTTCCTCTCGCCCTTTCTGGCATTTTGCAAAAAATGTCAACTCTAACTTTGCTTCTTCCTCTTTCCCTCCTCTAGTATCTTCTGACGGTTCAACTGCCGTTTTGCCTTCCTCTAAAGCTGAACTCTTTGCTCAAACTTTTGCCTTAAATTCAACCTTAGACGATTCCGGAGCTGTTCCTACTCCTTCAACCCCCTCTAACTCATTTATGCCTAAAATTGTAATTTCTTCTAAAGACGTCACTTCTGCTCTCTCTGAGCTTAACACTAAGAAGGCGTACGGTCCTGATGGTATTCCTCCTGTGGTTCTCAAAACTTGTGCTTCCGAGCTTGCACCCTGCCTTGGTAAACTATTTCGTCTATGTCTTTCTACTTCAACCTTCCCTTCTTGCTGGAAACGTGCGCTCATTCAGCCTGTGCCGAAGAAGGGGGACCCCTCTCAACCCTCTAACTATCGTCCTATTTCTTTAACCTCCGTTCTTTCTAAAGTTTTCGAATCTATCCTTAACAGGAAGATTTGGAAACATCTCAATTCTTCTAATCTTATCTCAGATCGCCAGTATGGCTTTCGAAAGAAACGCTCTACTGGTGATCTTCTTTCCCTTCTCTCTGACTCTTGGTCCTCCGCTCTTCGGCATTTCGGTGAATCTTTTGCTGTGGCGCTGGACATATCGAAAGCTTTCGATAGAGTCTGGCACAAAGCTTTGATTTCCAAACTTCCCTCTTTCGGAATCTATCCTTCTCTCTGATTTCCTTTCCGGTCGTTCTATAGCAGCTGTTGTAGACGGCCACCGTTCATCCTATAAATCTATTAATAGTGGTGTTCCTCAAGGATCTGTCCTATCCCCAACACTTTTTCTGCTTTTCATTAATGACCTTCTCTCTATTACTTCATCTCCTATCCACTCCTATGCTGATGACTCCACCCTTCATTACTCTTTTCATTTTGAAAGACGCCTCTCCCAGCAACAGTTAATAGAGGCAAGGAGGGTGGCCTTGGAGCAACTAACCTCTGATCTATCTCTCATTTCAAATTGGGGCAAAGAAAACATGGTCGTTTTCAATGCCTCAAAAACTCAATTCCTCCATCTCTCTACTCGACACAATCTTCCACACAACTACGATATCTTCTTCGAAAACACGCAACTCAAACCTTCATCTCTCCTTAATATTCTCGGTGTTTCTTTTTCTCGTGATCTTTCTTGGAAAGATCACATTACCTCTCTTTCTAAACAAGCTTCTAAGAGGTTGGGTGTTCTGAGGCGCCTTCAATATTTCTTCACACCACCCCAGTTGCTTGCTCTGTATAGGGGTGTTGTTCGCCCCTGTATGGAGTATGCGTCACACATCTGGGGTGGTTCCACACACACAGCTTCTCCTGGAAAAGGTGGAGTCTAGAGCTTTTCGCCTTATCAATTCTCCTGCTCTCACTAATTCTCTCCAATCTCTTTCTGCCCGTCGAAATGTTGCGTCACTCTCTCTCTACTATCGCTATTACAATGGACACTGCTCTTCTGAACTCTCTCGTCGCATACCTCCTCCATTAAGAAAGGGCTCGTGCGACTCGTCTTTCTACACAGTCTCATCCTTTCTCTGTCCAACTCTCTGACCCCAGACTTAACCGCTATGCTCAATCTTACATGTACTCTACTGGTAAAGTCTGGAACACACTTCCTTCATCTATTTTCCCAACTTCCTATGACTTAGGCACCTTTAAACGCCGTGTATCAGGTCATGTCGGCCTTTAATTTGACCATGTTTCCGACTTTCCTCCCAACTCTGGTGGAACATTGGTAGGCCTCTGGCCTTTGCCCACCAGAGGAGAAATAAAAAAAAATATATATATATATTTTGAGAATTTCGATATTCATTCCTCTTCCTGTGAGGATTTATCATTCAGTTCCACTTAGCTCCTTGATCATTTCGGATGAAAGCGGTTTGCTTTCCTGTGCGGGAGCGACCAGTACCATATCGTTCTTACATTCCTTTTTCGTAGTCCACCTCAGCCATCATATTCCAACTAGTGTTACATTGGAGCAGATTGGAATTCTTTTTGGCGAGCTACATACTTTCCTTGCATCCCGTCGACGGAATTTTTTTCTCATGTGGAGACATTTTTCTATTTTGGGGGCATTATTTTAGAGGTTGCCAATTAGGAACCGACCAGAGTTGGAATTTTTCCAGGGCTCTGGCCGGGGTTGCCCAAAATTTGTAAAGATGTCAAAAGCACAGTTAAAAACTTAGATATAATTATAATTGAGATTAATTTAATTATAAGGAATGAGTAGAATAGCCAACATTCACATAAATTAATGATTTTATGCAAATTTTTTTTTTTTTGAAAATTGCAGATTTTGTATAATAAAAGTTCAATTTCAATATTGACGACAATATAGAAATATATCCATGGCAGTCTAATGATGTAAATATGATAGTTAATAGTACTAGTTTTATCATTAAATTACTGGTGATCGTTATTTTTTTTATATTATCAATATACGGGACTCCTCTCCTCATTTGCATGAAAAAAGTATTGTATTTACATGAGTTTCATTCATTTCGTGAAATATCTTTTTGAATTAAGTTTCAAAGAATTCGAGTAAAGAAAATTTTAAAATTTTCAGGAACCTAAATCTTCTGGATTCTCATCTTCATGGGATGTTGTCCTTGCAGACTCAGATGATTCAGAAGCAAGTACAGTTCGAATTTAACCGAGTCTGCTCTGACAGAGTTGAATACATGCATATATGAAAAAAAAAAAAAATTAGCATCAACGATGACTCTATTGCCTTCTGGAATGCAAACAAGAATGATCTTTCCACACTATCAACACCATAAGCTCCAACACCAGTGAAAAATTCAAAGTAGGGAAATAAATTCAGAGAGATAATCCAATTACTGCCAATTTTTTTTTATTTAGCCACCAATAATAAGTATAATTTGCAATTAACCTCGGCAAATAAACACTGGTTTTCCTTAATTATTAACCGGGACCATGGTCGCGGTCGGTCCATATTCTCAATGTGCATATTCCCTGCTTTTCTGGTGGAGTTCGGAGTGCGCTCGAGCTTCCCGAGAAAAGAACAAACTATTATATGTACAAAACCGCACCGTGCTACCACTTCCAACTTGATCCTCTTTAAGGCAACTGCTGCTAGTTCACGCTGCATTAATCGTCAAACTTGTCGACAGAATTTCTGGAATTATGTTTCTACCTTGAATTCCTCCACACCGTTATCATTAGATTACAAGGTCTTCCGTAAAATCTCCTGGAAGCTCCATAGGGACCCATCAACGATTCTCCTTTTCGGCCTCTCTCCTTCAGATATCATCTCTGCACCTGGGGCAGTTGCTGACATCCTTTGGTTCCACTTTGCTTCTTGCTCTAGAGAATCTCTGTACTTGAGCCATTTCGTACTTTGCGTTTACGAGAGCTGCCTCCTCGACTTTGACTCCACAGGACTTGGATCTACCCTACAACTGCCTTTATACAATGGCGGAATTTCTGGAGGCTTTGAACTTTTGTAGAATGGGTCAACACAGTCTCACGGCATCTCTTTCCAAATGATACGTCATTCCCATCCAGCTGCTTTAGCTTTTCTACTGAGCTTGTATAACAATATGGCTTGAAAATGTCTTTACCCTGGTATGGTTGACAGCATACACTATCCGACCCAAAACACAAGGATCCATCATCTGCAAATAACCAACGACCCATCTCGTTGACTTGTCATTCATATAAGATAATGGAGAAAATGTTTGCGTCCCTGCTTCTCCTTACGTTATAACACCTGTATGCATTTTACGAATTTCAATTTGGGTTTCCCAACCACCACTCCACTGAGGAACCTCTCTTGCTTTTCGATTATGATATTCGAGGCTTTTTCATCTAACAAGCTGACTTTAGCAGTCTTTTTTTGACCTCGAAGAAGCATAATTATGCTACTTACCTTCTCTGTAAGTTGTTCAAGAAAATTAAATTAGAAGAACATTTTTAGGGAAATGTAAAGCATATATTAAAACTACAGCTGACACTGAATTACTATATTATTTTTATTAAAGGTCAAAAGAGGTTACAGGTATATAGTTTATAGTTAATACTTAATACACTGAAGAAATACCCAAGTTGGAGCTTGTAACAAGAATTTTGTATCTGGTTTTTCATAAGAATGGTGCATTTATTTGATCACCCTTATCATTTTATATTTTCACTGCACAATATTACTAAAGTTTTAAAGACAAACAAACACTGCAAACAATATTTATTCTTGAGTTTCACTGAAATAAATGTTAAACTAAATTTAGAGATTTCCTTAATGTTTGGTAAGGGGTGCTGAAGAGCAGCAAAGTAACTAAAGAAAAGATTTTATTAAATGAATTTCGTCCTGACGTAGTGGAGTTACTGATGAGGACTTTATATTTAGTGTTCTGTGCTTTTATTTTAGAAATATTAGTAAATCAGTACTACCTTCCCACATAATGATAGAACTAATAAAAGTGTTTATGCTATTAAAAAGTTAACTAAATAAAGAAGATTTAAGCATCTATTTATCATTATTATTATTGCTATAATAGTATTAATACTGATAACACTAAGTGAGAAATTATCACTAGAATAAGAACAAATAATTAGCTTCTATAAACAGCGCAAAAGTGCAAAAAGTATCAGTGTGATGCTTTAATTACCAAAATGAAAGTTTTCTTGACAAAACAGAGGTTACAGAAGAGGTAATTTAGTAAAACCACTCAATAGCTGCAAAAACAAGCTGTTAAAAATCAATACATTCCAGCAATTTTTTCTTTAACATGTTAAGCATGACCCCATAATATGATCTGTACTTGCAATTACTTAGAGGATGGAATCGAGACAGAATTGGACAGCTTCCTCTTCAAAGTTGAGCATGTCTTGATCCTTCAAAGATGACGAAATTCATATATATATATATATATATATATATATATATATATATATATATATATATATATATATATATATATATATATATATATATATATATATATATATATATATATATATATATATATATATATATATATATATATATATAATATATATATATATATATATATATATATATATATATATATATATATATATATATATATATATATATATATATATATATATATATATATATATATATATTGGGTGTTCTAGAATAGCTTGCCTAAACTTGGAGCCAATTCACTGAAACTACGAAAATGTCACTATGAATAGGTGTCTAAAAATGCACAGTTCAAAATCTACATCAACTATCTCCATAATAGGAATGCCAGATGATACAAGAGTACAATGATAATTAACCTACCGAAAAAAAAGTAGCAATGGAAGGACTATGCATGTACTGCAATGTATACACAACAATACAGACATGTAGCACAAACATGTGTAAATTAGGAGAGCAAACACAAAAACTATATGGTATAACATATGTGATATAATATACATGGAGAAAATTAAAATAAAACCAGCCAGTGGGATAAGGTTTATTGCAAAGAATTAGACTTATCATTACATACATTTTAGAGGAGATAATCAAAATGTTCACATTGTGAAGTAATACACACTTCAACATTGTACTACCATGAACTGACGAACACCCTCCAGGATTCTGAGTTTCCCATGTAACAAAAGAAAGCTTGGTTCATAAGGTAGCAAAGAAAATCAACAACCAGAACTGGTGGTGCATAAAAAGTTGTTACTAATGGTACCAATAGTCCAAAAATTTACAATAGAGATAACGTAGTGGACAAGCAAAAACTTCACCTCTAACAATTCATCAGTATGGAGAAATATCGTAAAGATACTATCTATCATTCAATCTAAAGTGTGGCAGAGCACCATAAAACATAAACTGAAGGTCATGTTGAATGGTTAGTGGAATGTCGTTCAGGAGGCCCGCCAGCTCTTGTTCTAAAAACCACCTGTAAGAATGTCTGGATAATGTGTTTAGCAAAAACTTCGATACTATGAGAAAATCACCAATGATACTGGTCCATATGTTACAAAAAAAAAAAAAAAAAAACACTTGCAGATGTTGAACTTTCAAATTCTGCTTCATCCTTAAAGAGGACACAGGAATGAAAACTGAAAACTGGTTTGTTGCACTGTCAGAGATACAAACCATTGACAAAACTGTAACCATAATGTGTAACCTTCAATGCTGAGAGTCTGAACTTGCTGTACTCTAAAGGGTTGATGTTGTTTGTGGAACATTTTCCATACTATAAATGGCATGTGAAACAAGTAAGGTTCTTGAAAGTTTGAGTGTGCTGGTTCCATGTGGTTCAGCAATGCTAACATATTCTCCTACATTTCTGGTGATGAGGGGCAATGTGTAGCATAACAGTAGGTGGGTTGGCGTCGAAAAGTACCTCAATCCTTGAACAGCTCGCCTCAAATGCTTCCTTCGCCGGATATTGTCAAATATGATATATTTCTGAATACAGCTGATGTATTAATTTAAATTTCCAATTTGCTCGTCCATATACAATATGTATATTAACCAGTTCCTTCAATATGTATATTAACCAGTTCCTCTGAAATGAATTCCATATTACGAGATCCTAAGTCAGATGGCTGAAAACAAGTAGGTAGTTTACAATTTAGGCATTACTGATATCTTATGGGTACTACTTTCACATGATAAATGACGTACGGATTAATTGGTCGTTTTTCATGGTCAAAACCTATGATGTAACCTACAACACAAAATACAGTATTACTGATGGTCTCAAACAAAGATATCCAGAGCTATTCACAATTGGTT
>SEYY01000014.1:0-15000 GCA_009176605.1 Armadillidium nasatum | reverse complement strand
AAAACTGAAACTTTCGTTTCTATACTTCTTTTTATTTCACCCTTGCGCATAGTCACATGGGTTAATTTTTATAATTATTGCTCTTTTTTAGAACGATGTTATTTTTGTAACTGTATGATTTTTAAAAGTAAGAATTTTAAAATATAAAATAACAACAAAACAAAATAACAAAATAATAAATAAAATAACAAAGATTTTAAACATAATTGATAATTTTATTAACTTAAACTTTTAATATTTTAACAATTTCATATAATATAATATATATATATATATATATATATATATATATATATATATATATATATATATATATATATATATATATATATATATATATATATATATATATATATATATATATATATATTCTCAGAAAAGAATTCTTCAACGAATTTTTGACTAATAAGAATTTTATTGAAATTTCATAATTTCAAAAAATCAAATCTTTGAATTAAAACTACCTTGCTTGTCAAGAATGGAAATCCTTCTGTACACTATAAAAAGAGGGTGAAAATTTTCATTCATCAAAAGGTTATAAAATTTGAAAAGTTCGTTTCTTCTACTGAATATTGCAGTGAAACCAAATTCTAAATTTAGCTTATTTGCAATCAAATCAAATTTAGAAAAAATTTTTAAGCAATTATTTTATTTGTGGTCTAATTGTTAAGGATTATATATATATATATATATATATATATATATATATATATATATATATATATATATATATATATATATATATATATATATATATATATATATATATATATATATATATATATATTATAATATATATATATATATTCGCGTTTCATCTTCTCAGAGGGTCTCTAGTGTACCCTTGACTCATATTGGAGTGTCTATGTTCCCACTACCTTTTCCCACCCCTTCACCAAATGTGTCCTTACAATATTTACACAACGCTTACTACTTACATTACCTATTAAATAAAATCAAAAATGGCAAAACTTAACATCTGCCTTCGGAGAATGCCAAGAGGGGCGGCATTCCAAACAATGATAGCCCCTCATCCTACTCCTTCCCTCCATCACCACTTGGGAGTTATTGGTGACCTGCGGTTGATGGGAGTTGGTGCCACCAAGACCTTAATGTCTGCCTACCCTTGGTGCGTGGTCTTTCATTTTTCTGCAACATTCGCGGTCTCTTGTCTAATCTTCAATTTTGTCGAACACCACCTCTCTTCTTCTAGACCTCATCTCCTGTTCTTAACTGAAACTCAGGTGTCTGAGTGCTCTGACAGCAAACCCTACTCTGTTTCCTCCTACTGTCTCTATCCTCAATTTTCAGCCAAAGGCGGATGTTGCGCATATGTGCGCAACGATGTTGTTTTTTCTCGTGTCTCTAATTTGGAGTCTTCTGAATTCTCTACTTTATGGCTCAAACTTTCTTGCAACTCTACAACTAAATTTATTTGTTCTGTCTACTTATCTCCTAACTCTACAGACTATTCCAAAATTCTTCGACTATCTTAACTCCAAAATAGAACACATTCTTTCTTCTTCTCCTTTCTCCGAAATCATCATTTTAGGTGATTTCAATGTTCACTTTTTTCAATGTTCACTTTCAATGGCTTTTATCTAGTTCTCAAGATCCAGCTGGTGAACTCGCCTTCCAATTTTCTATCCAGAACAACCTTGAGCAGTTGGTGCAACTCCCTACCTGTATCCCTGACCGTCTTGGTGATGAACCCAACATTCTAGACCTTTTTCTAACTTCTAATCTTTCTCCTTATACTGTTAAACTCTTTCCTCCTCTGGGTTCATCCGATCATCTTCTTATCTCCGTATCTTGTCCTGTCTCTCCAAGTCTTCCGCAAGAACGGCCCCCGCCCTCGGCGCAGAGACGTTTCTGGCATTTCGGTGCCACTAACTAGCTTGACTTGCGGTCGTACTTTTCTGGTTTTCCATGGAATGATTACTGTTTCCGTGGGAGGGATCCCTCGGAGTGTGCTGAGCATATAACCAAGGTGATTCTCTCTGGCATGGAGGCGCATATTCCATATTGTTTCCCTTCTACTAAAACTAAAAACCTTGGTTTAACTCTACTTGTTCTCGCGCTATCCGCCATATTGATGCTGCCTTCAGAGATATACCGTCGTCTTCAAACTCCTGAAACTCATTCAATTTATATTATATCCCGGAATCGTGCAAAATCTATTCTTCGAGACACTGTTATATATATTTATCTCATTTTATTATATAGCTACGCATAAACGTAGAACAACCAACTATGTCAAAATCCTAATATTTACATTACCACCCAACTAAATTTTGTAGTATATATACCGTTGTTTCTCATAATAAAATTCAGTATTCTAATTAACTTCAAATAATTATGAAGACGGGACTCAAACACTTTTCTCCTCTGCAAATGCAATAATCTTTCTGGCTCCTCTTCCTCTAGCATTTTGCAAAAAAGTGTAAACTCTAACTTTGCTTGTTCTTCTTTCCTTCCTCTACTTTATTCTGATGGGACAATTGCCATTTTACCTTCTACTAAAGCTGAACTCTTCGCTCATACTTTTGACTCTAACTCTACCTTAGACGATTAAAGAGCTATTCCTACTCCTTCAACCTCCTCCAACTGATTTCCAAACTTCCCTCTTTCGGAATCTATTTTTCTCTAATTTCCTTTCCGGTCGCTCTATAGCAGCTGTTGTAGACGGTCACCGTTCTTCCTATAAATCTATAAACAGTGGTGTTCCTCAAGGATCTGTCCTATCTCCAACTCTTTTTCAAACTTTCAATAATGATCTTCTCTCTATTACTTCGTCTCCTATACCGATGACTCCACCCTTCATTACTCCTTTAAATTTGAAAGACATCCCTCCCAACAGCAGTTGATAGATTCAAGAAGGATGGCCTTGGAGCAACTGACCTCATATTTCAAATTGGGGCAGAGAAAACATGGTCGTTTTAAATGCCTCAAAAACTCAATTCCTCCATCTTTCTACTCAACACAATCTTCCACACAACTATGAAATCTTCTTCAAAAACACTCAACTCAAACCTTCATCTGTCCTCAATATTTTCAGTGTTTTTCTCGTGACCTTTCTTAGAAAGATCACATTATCTCTCTCTTAAACAAGCTTCTAATAGGTTGGGTGTTCTGAGGCCCCTTTGTGGGTTTTTTTACGCCACCCCAGATGCTTACTCTCATATGGGTGTTGTTCGCCCCTGTATGGGGTGCGTCTCTCAAATCTGGGGTGGTTCCACACCATACAGCTCTTCTCAGGTGGAGTCTAAGGCCTTTCTTCTTATAAACTCTTTAGCTCTTACTAACTCTCTCCAATCTCTTTCTTCCCGTCGAATTTTTGCATTACTTTCTCTATACTATCGCTATTACAACTTACATTGCTCTTCTGAACACTCAAGTCGCATACCTCCTCCATTGAGAGGGGCTCGTGCGACATGACTTTCTACACAGTCTCATCCTTTTTCTGTCCAACTTTCCGACCCCAGACTTGACCGCTATGCTCATTCTTACATGTACTCTACTGGTAAAGTCTGGAACACACTCCCTTTATCTGTTTTCCCAACCTCCTTTGACTTGCACACTTTTAATCGCAGTGTGTTGAGTCAAGTCGGCCATTAGCGACCAGATTCAGAATGTTCCCCAATTCTGGTGGAATTTGGTGGGTCTCCGGCTTTTGCCCACCAGAGGAGACATAAAAAATTATATATTAGGGATGGAGTGATACCAAAATTTTTACTGATACCGATACCAATTTTTTACTTTTATATAATATATATATATATATATATATATATATATATATATATATATATATATATATATATATATATATATATATATATATATATATATATATATATATATATATCAGATCCAAGTAAGGCTCTAGGGGCCTCTCAGTGGGGCCAGCACTCGTCTCCATCTAGATCTGTCGTAAATATTTTCAAATATTTGAGGATCCCAAAGTGCAGTCTGGCCTATATATATATATATATATATATATATATATATATATATATATATATATATATATATATATATATATATATATATATATATATATATATATATATATATATATATATATATATATATATATATATATCACCTTTAGTAGTCAAAGCTGATAGGCCTACCATATAAAATTTTATTATTATTATTTTTATATATATTATTATTATTTATATATATTTTATATTATTATTATATATATATATATATATATATATATATATATATATATATATATATATATATATATATATATATATATATATATATATATATATATATATATATATATATATATATATATATATATATATATATATATATATATATATATATATATATATATATATATATATATATATATATATATATATATATATATATATATATATATATATATATATATATGGACCGTTTATTTTGAAAGTGGTGTAAGTCCATTTTTGAGAAAAATGAGCTATCACGTAATTCATGCTTAATTTAATGTAATTTTTTTTATATATAACTAGTCCGTGTTTAATTTCTCAAAAAAATCCCATGTTTTGTACAACTTAAAATCGGTCGGTAAATGAAATTGCATAATCATCGATTATGAAAGTGGTGTAAGTCCAATTGACAGAGGTAGGTGGCGTAGCAGATGGATGCCGATCAGTGTTTTGTTATTTTTCATTTATTTTATACTAGCTGTGTCCCGCGGTTTCACCCGCGGACGATTTGCATTGTTTCCCCTCCGTGTTTCCACTACTCGTAAGTTAAAAGATAGATATTAAAAAATTAGAGAAATGTATTAGAAAATGTACAGCGCATAACCTGTGAGAAGAAAATAAATACGACAAGGCTGTATGACTCCGTATCTTTGCCCGTATTTTGGCGAATTAAAAACAACAACAGTAGCGCCATCTTTTTGCAGAAAAATCCGCAATTTTATTACGATTTTTCTAATTTTATATTATTTAGGAGTTGAATTTTTAAATAAAATGTAGCCTATGTACTATTCCAATTCATACTCTAGCTGTGTATTAAATTTAAAACCAATCTATTACGTACTTTTGGCGATACCTTTACCCCAAAAAAAAAACTTACAAACTTTCAGACTTATAATATTTATAGGATTACGTGTGATATTACGTGTCAAGAGGTGCTAATTTAGGTTAGTTATTCTATTTTTTTGTTAAAATGGCTAACTTCATATTAACATCAGATAGTGATATAGGTAAGAACAAATGGTAAACCACTATTATCTTAAAACAACTGCAAATATTTATTTTATTTAATTATAAATAAATTCACACAGACATAAAGCCCATGAATATAAACAGAAGAATAATCTTAGATTCAGAGGATGAAAATAATTCCGCTAGGAACAACAAATTAACGAATCGAACAAAGAGAAGAAGAATTATAGAGGTAGAATCTTCATCAGATGAAGATACTGTTATTGAGAACACGGATTCTGCAGAACAAAATAAAGAAAAATATTTGCAACAAATAAACAAAATTAAGCGAAATAATGGACAAAAGTACTATACAAAAAGAGGAAAATTCATTCCTGCAAAACAATTTGAATCCAAAAATTGTAATTGTTCGAAGAAATGTATAGAACGTATTAATGAAGCACAACGTATGGAAATTTTTGATAAGTTCTGGAATATAGGTGATTTTAATAAGCAAAATGTATTTTTATATGGTAGTGTTCAACGAAAATCTGTCAATAGAAGACGGCCTAGAAATAATTCGGGCACTAAAAGAGTATATGCTTATAAATTTTACCTAATCACTTCTGGTGGAAACATTTTAGTATGTAAGAAGTTTTTTATTAATACTTTCCAAATATCTACTGGACGAATTGATCGTATCCTAAAATCGCATGAGAACATTCCGAATGACATGCGTGGAAAAATGGATGGCTCTTGCAGAAGAACTAGTGAGCTACTGACGAATACAGTGATAGACCACATAAAAAGCTTTCCGGCATTTGAAAGTCATTACACACGATCGCAAAATCCAGAACGAATGTTTTTAAATCCGGAATTAAATATAAGAAAAATGTATAGTTTATATTTGGAAAAATGCAAGGAAAACAACTTGAGCTCAGTTAATGAATGGACATACAGGAAAATCTTTAAACGAGATTTTAAGTTACGCTTCCATTTGCCACGTAAAGATACCTGTGCGAAATGCGATATCCTAAACATGAAAATTAAGACTACAACTGATGACGACGAAAAAAATGATTCTTGTAGAAAGACATGACGTTCACTTGCAAAATGCTGAATTATCAAGAAAAGCATTACAAGAGGATAAAATTCTAGCATCAGAAAATCCAGATAAATACTTTGCTTTCACTTTTGATTTACAAAAAGCCTTACCATACCCGAAATTGTCTGTCTCAATCGCATATTACAAACGAAATATGTACGTCTTAAACGAGGGTTTTCACAATTTACATAATAATAAAGTTAATATGTACGTGTGGGACGAAACCATTGCTTCTAGGGGATCGCAAGAGGTGGCTTCATGCTGTTTGAAGCACTTAGAAAATGTAACGACCCAAAGCCATGTTATTGCCTACAGTGACATGTGTACTGGGCAAAATCGAAATTTACAAATGGCATTGATGTGGTTGCCTACAGTGACATGTGTACTGGGCAAAATCGAAATTTACAAATGGCATTGATGTGGTTGAAGGTTGTCCAGTCGGAAAACAGCATTGAGATAATTGACCACAAATTTTTACTCTCGGGGCATTCATACCTTCCGAACGATGCAGATTTTGGCATCATAGAAATGGCATTGAGAAAAATGAATTTTGTGTACACACCACAAGATTACTATAATGTAATAGCGCAATGTAGAAAACAGGATAAATTCATTTTATATGAAATGAAACGGGAGAATTTCATTTCAACAAAAAATCTCCAAAATGCAATTAAAAAACAGATAAAAAAAAATACTAATGGGGAACAGGTCAATTGGTTGCAAATATGTTGGTTGAGGTTCCTCAAAATTGCACCATATACCATTTTTTATAAAACAACGATGACGGACGCAGAATTTAAAATTATCAATTTATTACCTCTACGTCCTGGAAGACCGTTAAAATTTGAAAAAATCGCCCTGGAGCCTTTGTACCAAAATGCCAGACCTATTACGTACGAAAAATATAAAGACATGAAGCAGCTACTACCCTATATACCTCCGGTGCATCATGCATATTTTGAAACACTACCACATGCAGAGAATAAGTAAATTCTTGTAATCAGTATCTTGTAATGACAATGTAATTGCCGTCTAAAATAAAATTTTATGTGTTGTTATGCGTATTTGTAAACAAAATTATATTAAAATGAAGTATATTTTAAGCGATATTTGATTTTCCAAAATTGAAATTAAACGATTTTTACAATTGTCTAATTTTGAAAGTGGTGTAAGTCCATTTACAGCACATAAATATGTGTTATCGTAGTCTAATTAGCCAAAAACAAATTTATATAAACAAATTAAATGTTGATAAAACAATAGAAACAATGCCAGACCTCATATGATTTGCCTGTATTTTTAAATCAACAAATATAGTAACCTTTAATTTTCTCGAAACAAAAGAAAATGGACTTACACCACTTTCAAAATAAACGGTATATATATATATATATATATATATATATATATATATATATATATATATATATATATATATATATATATATATATATATATATATATATATATATATATATATATATATATATATATATATATAATAAACGATCTGAAATAGTAATTTTGAGAAAGTTCCTAAAGAAGTCGCTCTCGTGCGTCGTCGCTTTGGGCCGATGCTCTAAAATAGTATTTTTTGAGACCAAGTTCCTAAAGAAAGTCGCTCTCCGGCGCCGTCGCTTTAGGCCGAGACTCTGAAAAAGTACATTTCAAGAGTCAAGTCACTGCCGCGATTGCTAGAAGTAAAGCCTAAGATTTATTAATCAGTTAATATCTCAATAACTGTAGCAGAAAGCGAGAAGTAACAGAAGGCAAAAATGGTGGCCAATGATTGGTTTTACCCTATAATGACTTTTCCATTTCGAAAATGAACTTCAATCTATCGTAAAATGTACTTACCATTTTTTAAAGTTTGAAAAAAAACTTGCTCATAAAATCGAAAAGTTGAATTTTTTTCTCATTTTCTAGGAGGTAGGTGATCAAAAATAAGTTCTATTGTCTTACCTCCATGAAAATGCTAAAAAAGAAATATTAGCAAAAATTGAGAAAAATTCTCAATTTCTACAAAAGTCGACCCTATTGTGGTACTTAAGCGCCTGTAAAAATGAGTTCAAAAAGGTAATTTCGGTTTCAGTTAAGTATAGGTCGAGTCTCTTAAGTTTTAATAGGTGAAAGCTTGTGAAACCATTTTACCTTCTGAAGAAATATTCCGATCAAAGTTTGTAATTTTTTAAATTCTTATAACTTTCGTCTCAATAAATAGATCGGCTTGATATTCTAGATACATATGGAATTGGGACCCCTGATCTCAAATTTGTAATCCCGGTTCTTCTACATATTGCCGTTTATGAGTTAAAGGCCGACATACATACCAAGGTGGTTTGTCGTACTTTCTGAGAATACCTAAGAAAATTGTAAACTTTGGGGGCCTATATCTCCTCAACCATAGCAGATAGAGGAACGATCCAGGAAGGGTTTAAAGTTCTAAATGGCACGTATATTTCAGATATTAAATATTTTTGCTTTATCTCTTGTAATTTAGAAATTCTAGGATATCACAGAATTTGATTTCAACAAAATTTTAAAAAATTTTTTGTAGGGGCCAAATCTACTGAATGTAGGCTGTTCGTAGGATCTTATGATGTTCATATTCTGTCTCAGCATTACGAAATCTACATATTTGATTTAATGAAAAAAAATCCTAGACATTTCTGCACTATCTGCTCCTCATAAAGAATTCTCACATCGTTGCTCAGCACTAAGCCTCTCCCTATAGAGCGCTCGATTCCTCTTACAACCCTTGCAAAACTTAGTGATATGAACTGATGTTTAACTTTTCTTACTTTCCAAAACTTCCAAATAAACAAATTCCCATAATCTAGCATATATATAATATATATATATATATATATATATATATATATATATATATATATATATATATATATATATATATATATATATATATATATATATATATATATATATATATATATATACAAGATTTCCGACTGTTCCTCAACTCTAATGAATATTGGTAGGCCTCCGGCCTTTGCCCACCAGAGGTATATATATATATATATATATATATATATATATATATATATATATATATATATATATATATATATATATATATATATATATATATATAATATAATATAATATATATATATATATAGATTTCCGACTGTTCCTAACTCTAATGAAATTGGTAGGCCTCCGGCCTTTGCCCACCAGAGGATATATATATATATAATATATATATATATATATATATATATATATATATATATATATAATATATATTATATATATATATATATATATTATAATCATATTAAGCCAAAGGGACGAAAAAAAAAATCTGGTATCGGTATCAGTACGGTATCGGCCATTTTTACCCGATACCGATACTGATACCTGAGAGCTCGTTGCCGATGCCGATACCGATACTTCACTCCATCCCTATATATATATATATATATATATATATATATATATATATATATATATATATATATATATATATATATATATATATTAAATGCTGTTTAACTTTGGGAATATTTAAAATTTGGTCTTGAAGGCTGTATCTCGAAATCAACTAGTCGCATTGAATAAAGTATAGAAAGAAATTTGTAGCACCATCCCTCCTCTATACACCCGCCAAAAATAAATGTTATATTGTTATAGTTTTTTTTTTTTTTATTTTTTGTCCGAAATAGCTGCTCAGTTTTGGGCTCATAACATTTTTTTTTTCTATAACTCTAGGAACAAAAGTCTGTTACAAGTTTTTGCTGCCAATAGAATTCTGAATATACAGTACAAATTTCAGGTCATTCCGAAAGGTAGTTTGGCCCCATCATTCATTTGAAAAGGGTAAAATTTCCACACACCCCCAAAAAAACTTTCCAATAGTTATAGACTCAGGAAAACGCTAGAAATTGACCTTTTTCACGGAAAAAAAATCTATATACACTGAAAATTTCAGAAAAATAGGCTAAAAATTAAAAAAAAAAAAACAAAAACAAAAAAAAACAAATTGGATTTTCTCCTCAAGTATAATTTCCCATTTTAACCCTGACAGGCAAACCCCAGTTTTCCCTGATTTTTAGCCGGGGATGGGGTCAGTAAAAATGGCGGGGTTAGGCGGAACCGGGGCCCCAGTCGGTTATATATATATATATATATATATATATATATATATATATATATATATATATATATATATATATATATATATATATATATATATATATATATATATATATAAACTTGTAAATGGAAAATGAAGAAATAAAGGTGGTACTCAATTTAAAAATATTGTTTCAATTGCATTACCTTCTTCACAACAAGCAATCAATCTAGTAATTCTCAATCAGAGGGTAATAAAACAATCTTTAAAATTTAGATCACTAAACTTACTTGACATTCGTTTTGGACTCCTCTCTTGGTGATAAAGATACATTTAATCTTAAAGCTTCCAAATCTTCACAAAGCCCACCAATGCTGCTAAGTGACGAATTTGTTTCATCCAAGTATTTAACTCCTATATATATATATATATATATATATATATATATATATATATATATATATATATATATATATATATATATATATATATATATATATTGTAAGAATTTTATATTACTAATGTTAAATTTAATTAAATTCTTACCTTTAGTTAAATTCTCTTAATTATTAAATGTTGCTAAAGTTTAAGACCCTAAATCACCTACCCTAAGTTTAATTCTCCTAGCGCTAGATTATCAAAACCTAGTTTAGGCTAAAATAAGGTCTACTTTTAACTTTTTTAATTAAATTTTTATAGTTTCATTAAGAAATGAATCTTGGAATATTATTTTATTAATGATGACCAATAATAAACAATATTAACTTAACTAGACACAATTAGTTTCAATAGTTTAAACTTTTTAAAGTATCACAATTTCAATAGAAGCTTTCAGTACAAAATCAAGAACAATACTGTTTTTAAAATGTACGACTGTTATGTAATTTTTACTACTAATGCGCGTGCGCACTTTTGCGCTTTTAAATATGTATATTCATTTAAATAAACCAAGTAAATTTTAATGTCACAATATTAATTAAATTTTTACAGTTAAATATATTAAAATTTTATAAATATTTTACTATTAATATTTTTAATTTTATTGTTTTATAAATTATTTTACACTCCCACAAAATTATTGTATTTGTGAGACAAATACAATCAACTTACTTTCATGGAAATGTTAAATTCACAAATTAATTAAGTTGGTTTCACAAAAAATGTATTTAATTCACATGTTATTTAATTTGGTTTTATTCATCAAAGTCTTCACTATAATCTTTGATGAATTTTCTACACTTTTCAGCTGCTTTACGTTTAGGTTTGGTTACAACTGAAGTATTATTATCTTGGTCTTTGATAGGGTCTATATTATCTATGTCATTGTTCGGTGAATTGTCTTCAATTGGTGCATTTTCACTATGAGTAATAGATAATTCAAGAGGGTACAAATTTACTATTGAGTGGTATGCTATTTGACCATTACCTTGCCTCAGTTTTACAGAGCGAATTTTATTGTCATAGCCAATAACCACTTCCAAAACCTTTCCAAGGAGCCAAAAAGGTCTAGGTTTCACTGGAGATCTTATCAAAACCACATCACCTACTTTGATTTTATTTTCCCAAGAGATTTGATACAGATCTCTGCTATGCTCCCTAAGGCTTAAAAGATAACTTTCAAACCAGAGTTTTCGGAAATTTTCTAAGATGTTCTCATTTTGTTCTAAAGTTTGTTGAACCCTAGCTTGACTATGACTATCAACCCAAGTATCATCATATTCCTCTTTGAGTATAAGAGAAGTGTTACAATGCAACTTTAAGAAAGAATTAGGTGTTATGGGTTGTAAGTTGTCAGAGTTTGAGACATATGTAAGTGGTCGGCTATTAATAGCATTCTGAATATTTGAAAGATTTGTAAGTAGCTCAAAATATGTTAACTTAGAACGACCTATAACTTTATACATACAGCTCTTGACTACCTTGATCATTCTTTCCCACATTGCACCAATGAAAGCACTAAACAAAGGAATTTTAATGTGTTTGATATTAAATTTAGAAAGTTCAGCACTAAATTCACTTGATGTTAAAGCTTTATTTAAAATATCAGTACTTTTGGAAAATGTTTTAGCATTGTCACTATACAAGTAGTGAGGAATGTTGTAATAATTACAAAAACGTTGAAAGGCATATAAAAAATTAGTAACTGACATATCAGGTAACAACTCTAAATGGATTGCCCTTATATTCAAGCAAGGTGAATATTAATATGAACATTTTATTACTTGTATTTGTCACAGGATCTTTGACCCATACATTACCTGTATAATCTATACCTGTATGTTGAAAAGGTGTGATTAATTTTAAGTGATGTTTAGGTATGCTAGAATACTTTGGGTACTTAAAAGCAAAAATATTAATTTTTTTGCACAAGATGCAATGATTAATCACATTTTTTATTACAGATCTTGACTGAGGTATCCAAAATCCTTGAGATCTTATATAATTTCAAAGTAGAACTTAAACCCAAGTGCTGTACTCTACTATGGCAATGCATTATAAAAAGTTTTGTAAAATGGTGAAACTTTGACAAAAGGATTGGATTATGGACATTGTAGTCAAAATATAAACATTTTGATATTCTTCCTTTTGTTCTTAGAATATTATTTTCATCAAAGAATAAATTTAAATTCAATACTAAAACAGGGATATTATTTGACTTTACTTTAGAACTTAAATATTCAATTTCTGTGGAGAAATGACAAGACTGCATTTGTTTGATCCAATAATGCAAGGACTTGATATTTGGATTACACTGAGTTTTTCAAACAAAATGGTTTAAACACATAAGAGGTAATATTAATTACCTTTTGATAGGATGAAAATTTGGTAATATCAAAAATAGGAATAGGTTGTTCATTTACAGTAGTATTAACATTTACAATAGTTAAATGTTTAATATCGGGTGATACACTTAAAAGTGGATACTGAGGCCATTTACTAAGGTCATTGGTAAGAAATTCTGGACCATGTAACCAAGTATCCATTACTTCACTAAATTTTTTATAATTAATACCACGACTGACCAGATCTGCTAAATTAAATTTAGTATTCACATATGAATAATGAAAACTTATTTCATATGTTTCTCTTAAATGATTAATCAATAAATTAAAATCTTTCAGCCTGTTTTTAATATATTTGGATTTCAATTTTGTTTCTTTGGTTAACATCCAATTTAAAACTACTTGTGAATCCACACATAAATTTATAAACTTAAAATGAATATTATTATAAGCACTCAATATGGCATCTAAACATTTGAGAGCCAACAGAACTCCCATAAATTCTAAGGTTGGAATACTGTACTGTCTTTTAGTATTTACTGGTGACACTTTAGCTTTTGAGTATAACAAATGACCTTCATTATTATCATTGCAGGAATAAGCAGTAAAACCATAAGCTGATTTACTACTATTGTGTCAGATTTTTTATAACTGTAATCAACCAACTGTCAAAAGATAGACAAAAATGAAAATAAAATTTCATTCTTTCTCCGACCACCTTCTGACTTGTTTGACTTCCAAATGAAAGAAATGACTATGATAGATATAATTTAAATATTACACTCATATTAATAGTGGACTGTATTTTTAAGAGTAATAATGAGGAGAATTAACAATTGTAATTGTTAACTCTAAACTTCATTTGGAACACATTTCACCTGTTCCTTTAATTCCTCAATCGAAATGACCCATTTTCTCAGATATCAAAGGAACAGCCAGAGTTCGGGTCTTTAAAAATATGTATGAAGATTAAAAAAAAAAAAATTATCTACTTAAATTAATCCTTTAGCCATCCTACCCTCTCCTTTCGAACCAAACCATGTCAAAAGAAATAAAACTGAATTTCAGTATATTTAAGAATGGCTTGATTCGAAATTAACTGAAGAGTCAACCTTCAGTACTGAAGTAAGTAGGAGAATAAAAGGCAGAATAAATTTTCACGTTATTCTTTATTGTAATAGAAGTTTGTACATGAATATATAAAAAATATAACAAAATCAAGTGTTGTTGATTTTACTTCAATTTAGGTTTGTGATCAATGTTTATTTAAATATTTGCAAAATAAATAATATGATAAATAATTTGATAAATAATAAATACAGAATAATATAAAATAATAGATGAAAAAATATTAGTTAGAGTGTCAAAAAATATTTACAATTAACTAAATATAGGATAGGACCTTAGAATTAACTAAGTTATTTGAACAAGAGTCATATTTCTCTTATTACAAATCCTTAAATTTATTAGTAAAATAATTTTATTTACGACCCAATTACTAAGTTTAGTGTGGATTTGTCAAAAACTAGATATTTATATCTACTAAAATAAATCTATAAATAATATCAATAATAATATAATCGAGTAGCCTATCTATTAATAAGTTTGCATGTATCTAGAAAAAAAAAAAGAAAAAAAAAAAAAAAAAACGCTAACTGTTTGTCATGGCGTTGCGAGCAATGCTGTGTGTGACAATATTAAACACCAAAGAAGGTGTTGTCAGCCTATGCTCACATATGCTAATTCCTATTATTTTTCCAGATGTGAGGTCACTCAAATTATAATGATGTTATTGGAAGACAAAGCAAAACACGGGAAATACGGTAAGTCCTTTCCATTTATTTAGTTGTT
>SEYY01000013.1:106321-108085 GCA_009176605.1 Armadillidium nasatum | reverse complement strand
AACTATTATTATGTCAGGAGATGTTCAATCGAAAAAAAGAATTCATTCTACTAGTGAAGTGAGTATACTGTGCTTAATATTTTAACTAATAGGATGTAATTACTTCGTTTGAATCAGTAATAGATGTAATGTGTTTTTATGAACTTCATCACTTTGCTAATGTAACTGGTGTATTTCAATAGTTTATTTCAACATCAGACTATATTTCAATGATTCATTTCAACATCAGTCTGTACCGAAGTTTTTCCAGATAATTTTAAACTATCTTACCTTTTGTTTCATGTGTAGGTATATATAAGCTCTCCTTCTTAATTAATTCATGGAAACTTTATTGACCAGTCTCTTAGAAAGAGAGCTCGATGCAAGTCGAGTCAACCTTATAAATGTTTAAGTTCTGTTCATTAATTACTCTTCTTCTCACATCCTTATGATAGAGGTAAAAATTATATTCATCAGACTATATCCCGCATTTTCATTCATTGACAATGCAGATTTTGAGACGAGAAACTTATTGATGCGAAAGGCGGTATTCATTGGATGTTTTAGAGGTACTTTAATCAAAACGGCCCTACATCTCCCTCTGTCCTCAGCAACTCTCCTACCTTCTTCCAAATTCAAACCCTTTCCACTAAAAATCTCCCTCACTCCATCCATTCATCTCCACTTTGGCCTTCCTTTCCCTCTACCTCACTCAACCTCAAATCTCACCACTCTACTTGCCATCCTTTCCTTATTCATTCTATTCATATGCCCAAACCACCTAACACACCCTCCTCCGCTTTGCCCACTATTTCCCTCCTCCTTCCACACATCTCTCCTATTCTTTCGTTTCCGATTCCATCTACCCTTTTCAACCCACATATCTCTCACAGTTCCTTCATTTCAAAAACATCCAATCTTTTTCTCGCCTGGGCATTCATCATCCATGTTTCACACCCATACATTGCAGATGGCAGACACAAAATCTCAAACATTCTTACCTTTATTTCCTTCGGTATTCTCCCCTTCTTTCATACCTCCCTCAATCCCCCAATCACTTCACTCTATTCTTTATTTTCTTTGCTTCTCTCCCTTTTTCCTCTAACAGCTTTCCTAGATATTTGAACTCTTCTACCTCTTTAAATTTCTTCTCTTACCTCGACACTCCTCTTTCCTGCCTTCTTGCTACTTCATCCCAGCCCTCAATCTTCATTACTTTACTTTTTGTTGGGTTGATTTTTGATCCTTTAGAAGTACATTCTTTTACAAACTACCTCACCAACATTCTCAGCTTCTCCCGAGACTCCGCAACCAGCACCGCATCATCCGCAAACAGTAAGACATTTACCTCCCATTCGTCTTCCACACTTCTCAACCTAACACCCTTTTCTTCCCTCTCCATTACTCTAACAACTCCATCCATCAATAAAATAAGCATCTACGGCCACATAACACACCCCTATTTTAAAAAAACCTTCACTCTAAATCACTCAGTCAGTTCTCTGCTCGCCCTTACCCCCGATCTACATTTTTTATCAAAGGCTTTGATCCCGTTTAATAATTTCCCCTTTACCCCCTCTCCATCACCAACTTTGAACAACTTCCTCATACAAATTCTATCAAATGTCTTCTCAAAGTCCATAAAACATATACATCATTTTATCTTTTCAACGCAATTTCAAACCAATCATTCTCAATGTAAACGCGTAGTCTGCACATCCCCTACCTTCTCTAAAACATCTATGTTCCTCCAGCACTCCCACTTTTGTCAATTTTTTCACTCTT
>SEYY01000013.1:66321-93821 GCA_009176605.1 Armadillidium nasatum | reverse complement strand
CTCCTGACGTGAAGATTTTAGGGAAGAAATGTTTTGCCATTGGTCTTGAGAGTCCCGAGGGAAGGCATACACGTCAGAGCAATTTGTCAGAGTTTTTCGTCAGGTTTTTAATGAGACCACTACAACATAACTTTACTTTTACAAATAAAGACCTGAAAAACCATAGTTATGACCGTAACCTTTTATGAGTTAACCACTAGGTCATTTTATGGTCAGTTTTAGTCATTTTTCGAACAGATGCAATTTTCGTTAGAAGCAGGATGTCACTTTTAAAACTGCTTTTAAAGGATCAACATAGAATATTATAAATAAGCTTCAGAAGGGGGAAGAGAGACTTCACAACCAATATTGTTGGTTGACTAATTTAGTACATAAGAAACGTACACTTAAAGTGCTGATTTCGCTGTTACTGGGTATGCAGACGTTAGAAAATATTTGTGGGTAATAGTCACACTTTTCATCATATAAGTAGAGATTATATTCTCCTCTTATGTATATATATATATATATATATATATATATATATATATATATATATATATATATATATATATATTATATATATATATATAATATATATATATATATATATATATATATATATATATATATATATATATATATATATATATATATATATATATATATATATATATATATATATATATATATATATATATATATATATATATATATATATATATATATATATATATATATATATATATATATATATATATATATATATATATATATATATATATATATATATATATATATATATATATATATATATATATATATATATATATATATATATATATATATATATATATATATATATATATATATATATATATATATATATATATATATATATATATATATATATATATATATATATATATATATATATATATATATATATATATATATATATATATAATATATATATATATATATATATATATATATATATATATATATATATATATATATATGTATATATATATATATATATATATATATATATATATATATATATATATATATATATATATATATATATATATATATATATATATATATATATATATATATATATATATATATATAAAGAAAGAGAGAGAAAGAGAAAGAAAGGAAACGCCAGTGAAGTACGTTAAGCATAAGCTCTATGATCAATAATAATAACTCCGAATTCTAAATATTCTTTATTAAAAATACGAAGAGAATCCAACACGGAAATTAATGTTTTAAAATTTTCATATTTAAATATTTACTCCTCGAAATATTCCTCTTTTCTTTGTTGCTTTTTTTTCCGAATTTCTTTCGTCTCTTCCGAATCTCTTCTTCCCTTCTCTTGTACTTCATTTTAGCTCATCCCCTCACACTTCTTTCATCCCCCCCAAGCATTTGAACCCCAATCTCTCGTTTCGTAAGGCAAGACCAAAAGCTAAGCCTGCCTGAAATTGGAATTCTGGGCCTGTGTCATCCTGCGATTGAAGTTTGGAGGTGTTCGCGCAGAAATTTCTTTGTCCTTCGATCTCTTGATATTTTTTCATAAAATGCTGAGAAAATATGATTTTTCTCGCTACGAATCTGGATTTAAGATTTGAGAGAGGAATTGGGCCTTAGAGGAGCTTTGAAATCCGGAGAGACAATGAAGGAGAGTGGAGGGACAGGGGAGAGACAATGTGCATTACAAAAGTGAAAAGAGCAAGAGAGAGAGAGAAAGAGAGAGAGAGAGAGAGAGAGAGAGAGAGAGAGAGAGAGAGAGAGAGAGAGAGAGAGAGAGAGAGAGAGAGAGAGAGATGAAAAAGTATTGGTGTAAAAATTTATATATATATATATATATATATATATATATATATATATATATATATATATATATATATATATATGTGTGTGTGTGTGTGTGTGTGTGTGTATGTGTAGGTGTGTGTGAGAGTATCTGTGTGTATTCCAATAAACTGATCTTTCAGCCATTCCTAATAATGAAAATTTCCACCTTATATTGTTTGTTAAAACATACTTAAATATAGGTAAATTTTTGAAAAACTTTACACATAAGCATACATACATGCATACACACACACACACACACACACACACATATATATATATATATATATATATATATATATATATATATATATATATATATATATATATATATATATATATATATATATATATATATATATATATAATTTCACCTCTGGTGGGCAATGGCCAGAGGCGTACTAAAATTTCCAGCAGAGGTAGGGAAAGAATCGGAAACCTGGTCAAATTAAAGGCCGAAATGTTCCGATACACCGCATTTGAAGGTGTGCAAGTCATAGGAAGTTGAGGAAAAAAGATGTAGAGAGTTTGTTCCAAACTTTGCCAGTAAGATTGTAAGATTGAACACAACGGTTGAGTCGGGGGTCCGAGAGTTGGACAGAGAAAGGATGAGACTGTGTAGAAAGACGAGCCCTTCTCAATGGAGGAGGTATACGACGAGAGAGTTCAGATGAGGAGTGTCCATTGTAATAGCGATGGTATAGAAAGACTGATGCAACAATTCGATGGACAGAAAGAAAGTGGAGAGAATTAGTGAGAGTATGAGAGTTGATAAGACGAAAAGCCCAAGACTCCACCTTTTCAAGGAGAGCTGTATGAGTGGAACCATCCCAGATGTGCGAGACGTACTCCATACAGGAGGAAACAACACCCCTATAAAGAGCAAGCAACTGGGGTGGAGTAAAAAATTCTAAAGGCGTCTCAGAACACCCAACCTCTTAGAAGCTTGTTTAGAGAGTGAAGTAATGTGATTCCAAGAAAGATCACGAAAAAAAGAAACATTACGAATATTAAGGAGATATGAAGGTTTGACTTGTGTGTTTTCGAAGAAAACACTCAAATAGTTGTGTGGAAAGTTGTGTCGAGCAGAAAGATGAAGGAATTGAGTTTTGGAGGCTGTGAAAACGACCATGTTTTCTCTGCCCCAATTTGGAATACCTCCTTGCGTCCATTAACTGCTGTTGTGAGGGACGACTTTCAAATTGAAAGGAGTAATAATGTGTGGAGTCATCGGCGTAGAAGTGTATAGGAGATGGAGTAGCAGAGAGGTCATTAATAAAAACCAGAAAAAGTGTTGGTGTAGGACAGATCCTTGAGGAACACCACTATTAATAGATTTAAAGGATGAACGGTGGCCGTATGTAACAGCTGCTATAGAACAGTCGGAAATCAGAGAGAATGCCAAAGAAAGAAGGATAGATACCGAAAGAGAGAAGTATGAAAATCAAAGCTTTGTGTCAGACTCTGTCGAAAGCTTTCGATATGTCCAGCGCAACAGTAAAAGATATATATATATATATATATATATATATATATATATATATATATATATATATAATATATATATATATATATATATATATATATATATATATATATATATATATATATATATATATATATATATATATTATATATATATATATACATCAAGTATAACTAAAATAAATTTAAACATTTCCAAATTTTAATAGGCAAACTAGTTTCTGGTGACTTACGCTATACCCATTTTCAAGACTCATAAGATAATGAAATACATAACATAAAAATTTATATATAAAATAACAGCCAAAATATTGTAAAAAGACCTTTCAGATTAAAATTTTCACTTCAAAATTAATGTTTTCTGAATGAGAAATTTCGCTTAATTTCGGTCTCTGCTGCCATATATATAAAAGGACTCCAAAATTTGGGGTTCAGATTCCTCTGCATGATCCAAATTTCCAAAACTATTATCCTGTATACAATGATTGCTATTAAAAGAATGTGAATTTATTGCTGAATAGGAGGATAATGTAATTGACCAAATATTTAAAAGAAATACCTTTATGTTCAGCAATTCATGTAGAAAGACAGCGAATTGTCTTTCTGATGTAGGTAGCCTCACAGCTACCGCACTTATGTTTATAGATCGCTGATGTATAAAAAGGTATAGGAGGTTTTTTTCTTAAAAGGGAAAAAATTTTCAATTTTATTTTCAATCGAAAAAATCAATTTAAGTTTGAACTGAGGGAAATTTCAATTTTATATATTTTTACTTTCAATTTTGTATCTAGTTTCATTACTCAGTCTCCCCATATAAGGCAATTTTATATAAGGGATCTCTTTGGATGCAGATAACGTAGTAATAGGTTTATCTTGAAATTTAGTAGATAATTGTTTTCGAAATATATTGTCTATTAAATATTCAAGGAATTCCTTCTTCAAAAATAATGATTTCAGGAAGTCAAGTTCTTTTGAGAGTTTGAAATATAATGAAGAAATCTTAAATCCTCTGTCAAAAAGTGTTTTGATTAAGTTAATTTTATAAATATTAGGGATGAATGAGTTTAATTTAGTCATTAACCGTATAAAAGCTGATATCCTGTAAACATTAGTTTGGAATTTGATGTTCTCCTTATATATATTAATATCAAGAAAGGTCAAAGAACAATCCTTTTTAATTTCATCTGTGAAAGTAATGTCACTATGTTTAGAGTTAATATATTGTTAAAAAATATCAACCTAATAGGGTTGGTGTTCACACATGTGTGGACTATAAGATACCGTGTAGTGAGTTACACAATTTCTGAGTTTTATTGGGGTTCTTTGGGCTCCGTTATTAAGTTTTTTTTTTTTTTTTAATTTTAAGCAACATTAGCTTTTTTTTTCTTTTATTCTCTTCTCCTTTTTTTTGTAGTACCATTTTTTTTCCGGGTTTCTATTTGATATTTATGTGTGTGTTCATTTTTTTGTGTTGCCTCATAGAGTTGGGTGTGGTGGGTAAGCCTAGTACTTTGAGCTGTTCTGCTAGTGGTCTCTACGCATAGTGCCAACTTCCCAATGAATATTACTTCTGAATGCACTGGTTTACACAAGCGAACATATTGAATAAATCAACAACTTCTCAAACCAAGTGATACAGAATAATGACGCAGTCTACATTCCCTACTTCCCTAATTACTAAAATTACTGTTACCGGATTATCTCAATGTACTCCGTGATCACATTATATAAAATATCTTATTTTAGAAACACCTTTTCGGTTAATATAAATCACGATATTCATCTGTAATCACAAGAAAATTGACGCTGTTAATAATGTTAGGAAAGATCATCTTATATGTGTGTTAGTGTTAATTACTCAGTATGGTTACATGTGTAGAATGGAAAAAAAGTCTAAACATTTAATCTATTGAGTAATAGTATCTCAAAGTAAAAAATTCAAATTTTGCACTACATATGATCATGAAGGAGGAAATTTTCCGGAAACTAATATGGTGGAACACTTACACCTTGGTGTTATAGAACAATACATAAGATTTATGTTCTGCTGTACCGACCCACTCCTGACGAACTCTGAAAATTTAAAATTTCATCTAGTAGCATGCCAAGACCGTACCACTCTCATCCCTTCATCCATGATTCAAAGTGAGAATCGTATAAGACGTAAAATTCCGATCAATATGGAAAGAACAATAGTAATAAATATTAATATAGAATTCTCTTTTCAAAGTATAAGACTCTCATTCATAGGAAAATATATCATTATTGATGACGAAGATTTTTCTGTAAATGCCTTACGTATTTAAGCCATATAATCATAAATTTGATTGTTAAGATTTTCCTTATTTCTTAATAGTCTATTTTATGGGCGACATGAGTGACAACTTATAATTAATATATAGATTACCGCTAGGGTACAGAAGCTGCCTTGAAGAGACTAATAATCTATTTCGTACATAGATGAAATGTACTAAAAAACATTTAAATCTTTCGCTTGGTAGATATCAAGAAATAAAACGATTTAAGAAGTATAATCATCATCTACGAGATTCTTCTTTGTATGCAGTAAGATAGAGAGTACTATTATCTACTTTACGACTTTATCGTATATTAATTTGATAATACTCATTTGAGTATTGATATGAGAGATCTTTAGATGAACAAAGTTTATTGATGATATATTTTAGTTGATATGACGTGTTACACACAATTCTCGTCGTACCTTAAGAAGAATTATGTTTACATGAAAGAAGAGAGAGGTATGACTAAAGTGAATGTTCAGAAAAGAGGCAGAAGCATAGGGACAGGATTACAGGTGGACATGCGGAGAGCAGCTAATATCAGTAAACTGGAAGAGAAAGGGAACTCGAATAAAGACAAAGAACTAGTCAGTACGCATCGATCAGACGACAGAAAGACAGCATAGATAGGATAAGACGAGATCGAAATATGCAAAGAAAATTGAATTCCACATATCACGAGACAGTGACAACAAAGCATACAGAGTAGCAGTGGCTGACTAATAGATCTATCTTCTCCGTTGTACAAACTATAAGAGTATACTCTATTATGTCGATTGGTGAAGTAGTACGTTCGAATATTAGTCACTAAAATTTGATTACGGTGGATTTATTCGTTCTGCTTTATTGTTAGTGAAAGACTATTCACTATTAACGACTTTGCTAGATCCTGACATCTCAAAGTCTTAAAAATTCTTCATCGCTCCTTTGATGTTTTGTTAATATGATGTAAATCATCCAAATATTAAGGAGTGACGTGAGATGTGCTATAAAGTGGTATCAGCAAAATGTGTGATAGACAAAACTCTGACATGCACGCCTTATTACAAGAACAATTTAAAGAATCAGTTATAATTAAATATAAATATTACATCACAGGCACTATCAGCTTGCATAAATATTATATTTCTATATAATAAAATTCTCATTACTTAAATGTCAATAGTTGTCCATCACTTAGATTTTACATCCTTAATTATTAATAAAGTTTATAAATATAAGTAATTAGGAATTAAAACAGAATAATTAAAATAAATTATTAATAATTATAAAAACTTTTAAATTAAAAAGACGCCATTATCTGATAACCGTAATATAAAAAATACATATCATCGCTAAAATAAATCAACTCAATGAAATTTAAATATCATATAATTTATTTCTATCAAATAATTACAATGTCTAGTTAATAAATTCTTACGAAGAATAAGCATATTTAGGATATAATAATATAAAAGAGTCCGTATAATATTAAAATAATAATATTAATGATATACTCTTCTCTAATAATACAATATAAATAAATATATAATTGGAAGTAAAATGAAACATGAGATCTCATAAAAGAGTACCTTAGATTTGGATAAAAAGAAATAATAGTAGCATCCTATAAATAATAGATAGAGTCGTCGAAACCAGACTAGCATTGCATAAGTTGTATAAAACACGCACAAGAACTTAATTAACTGATCGTTAAGAAGTGATCTAAAGTGAACACAAAATTGTATTCTAATTCCATTAAGATTTTACTCTACTAGGGTAAGACTAGTAACAATAATATATATAGCAATTAAATATAAATAACACCAGAGTGTCACCATATAGCTGTCACTCACCTCCTAAGGACGATGATAGCGTGAGTTGATCATCTACGCAACCGTCGTGTCACCAATCAACATACACTCGAAAAACAAGGATCAAGGAGGAGCAGTGTATATCGTCTCTCTATATCCATTGTCGTAATGTCAATCTGAATTAACATATGCTCCAGTGTCAACTCTTTGTAAGACTATCAACCATTTGTCAGTCAAAACCTGCGCTCACTCACACGGCAAACGAGCCAACAAGAAGCAAGTAAGGACTAAACCATACAATTCGTGTCTCTTTTTGTGAAAAAGAGTATGTGAATAAATGCCCGAATGTCTAGTTCTGATCTCTGACTTTGCCTCGAGCACAATGAACAAAAACTCTAACGTAGTAACTCTCTAAACATTGGAATATATGACAATCTAACACAAATCTCCTTGATCCGTATAAATATCATTATGATCTTATTTGCAGCAAAATATTATCTAACTTTAGATACGTTCTCACACACAAACTTCCCAGTGACATACCAGGCGATGGGAGAGAACGCTAAACTAGCCAATATATGAGTTCAGTGACTCTATAAGTCATCCTCTGATTGCCGGCTATGGAGTTATTAACAACACATCAAATAAAAAATCTATGTGTGTCATAGTGTTATAATAATATAATAAGAAATCTTAAGAATTGAATATACATTTATTCTTATAGAAATCATATATTTAGATATAACAAAGGTAGATCTTTTACGATTCACCATAAATTTTCATTTATCTTTTCATCCAAATTTATCTAAATAATGGTAATAAAATTACACTAGTGCATGAAAAGAGTGGTAGGTCACGTGACATTTCCGATTAGTCACCCACTGACGTGAGATGTACCGTGTTGGTTAGACGTGTTCTGGTTCTTCCATTGATCCAGATGCCAATAGAATTATGTTCTGAGACAAATAGTTCTCTCTCTGTACATCGTGGTAACCAAAGAATTTAAGCTATAGATTTTCAATCATCATATTGTCGGTATGTTTCCGGGTATTTTGTGCTTCTTTGTAGTCGAGGTCGTCTATCATCTTCTATACTCTCTATCGCAATACCTGTTGCATCGAAAACAGAACCAATCAGTTTTTGCTAATTGGAATAATAAATTTAGATGGTGTGCAGTTTATCATTTACACAAAATTCAAACATAAGCGAATAACTAAAATAACAACTGCACACATAAGAAATCCTCTACTTTTGGGAGGCGAGGGTCGAAGTGGTATTGTGTAATTGTTATATGAGGCTTCTCCTCATGTTTGCATAATAATCTAATACATACAATTACCCATGCTCTTCTCGCATAATCTCAGAGGAATAAAGATCTGCTGCTCTGGATATTACCCACAACAAATAAGTACTTACATTAATAGTTTTATAAATAGATTATTGATCACTCTCTCTCACAGTGAAGTATGGTTCTAGATCCATTAGCCTACCAAATACTCCTTAAAATATCACTCTTTTTTTCTGGCCAACTTTAAATTCAGTACTAATTGGGAGAATATTGCAGTCCTTTTTGCTAAAAACTAACCCCTGAGAAAATGAGTCCTGTTTTGAAACAAAAATTGGACAATGAGCTAGAGTGATCATGACACCTTAAAATTAGATAAAGGTGAACGATTCGTAAATCGACAATGGGATGAAAAATAGGCTACATATCCATCATGTTCGAACAAATCTTCACACTCAAAAACCTCGCAATAGTTATGATAGGAGCTTGCTCGTCGTGACAATCAATGAAAAATAGGGATCGGTATGGCTTTATCGGAGCAATAGAAAAACCCTAATTTCTACCTTATTTAACCTCTTGCTAAATATTTTTCAACTTCAGCTTCCGAGAAGGATTTAAAGGGGAATTATTATCTGTACGTGACCATACATATATGATCCTGATATTTTACCATTATTCACTTCAACTAAATGAAAGGAGCTTAACCACTCTCTAATTTCACCCACTAGCAATTAATAAAATAATGTTATGTTCTAAGCTAACTTATACTTAAGGTATATCCTAGTGATCTATATAAATATATTACCATGAAATAATAACGTAATTAACATTTTCCATAAATAATAAATTATTTCCTTTCCTCCTACTTTACTTTCCTTGATCAGGATCTGCCGCTATACTCCTAATAGTCAATAAATCTTCTCCTCAATGGTCTCTCTATTACTATTGGACATCGAATAATTAATATACATTCCGATCTCGATATCGTGGGTCCGCATTGCTATTATAACTATTCATCATTACTCACGAGCACTTAGGAAATCCAATTCTTTTTACCTAACACCCCACAACATTGTTTATCAACACATAAAATACCAATTCGGTCAAGGAAAGACTATTGTCTTTACGGAACAACCTCTTGCTGCCATACCGTCCTTAGGGCCCAATAATGTTGGCCAATTTTCTCTTACTACCTGGTGTTTGCGCCTTCCTCAGCAAAGAATAATCTCTATTGTCTCATCTTTATTTACCTCCCACGTTTTCAGTTATATTTCTGAGCTTTGTTCAAATATCGTTCTCATATTGTTCAACTCTGGCTTGGGAGAGTCTTCGTCATCATATTACAAAGCCTCGATACAACGATAAAGAAGATCGTTAGCTTCCTAAAGGAGATAGGTAAGAAAGGTAGAACCTTTTGGGTTTAATAAATTTTTTTGTATTGATAGTTTGTATTTATATGCACAATACCATTAATATTGAAATGAATATTTGTCCGCCAGTTATGATAGACCCTTGCGTGAGAGCTTAAGATTATTCTCCAATTTCATCAACTGAAAATAATTTATACAACATGGCCCCCCCTAGTTCATTAGATACTAAGGCTGGCAATCCATCTCTTTAACCAATAAACTTAACTCACCCTCTACGTAGCGTCCTTTATCACGGCCTTTCTGCTGTAAGAGCCAACAAACACCAAAGATTAAGTTTATATAATTCGGGAGGGAGTGAGGAGGGCGGGTTCTGAACTACCCCCCTCTTCCGATGCGATCAGGGTAAAAGAAAAGTCAATTAACGGAATAGTCTTATATGTGTACTGTGGTAAAAGCTTTTGTTAGAGTGTATTTATTCACTTTGTATTTGTGTAGTGTAAATAGGTTAATAGTACTTATAGCTAATTTTACATATATTGTATTATTCTTTTTGTCTTATTAGTGGTTTGTGGTTATTATAATTGTGGAGGGGTGGTGTGAGTTGTTTGAATGAGAAGTAAGCATATATAGTATTATAATTAGAGCTGCTATTAATGTTTGTAGTTTTGTTTCATACCTGTATCATTTATCTATGTTTCGATTTATAATATAATTAATATTATTCTATATATTTTATTTTATATTTTGATAGTAATAATATAAAATTATAATATAATTCACAAATATACAGAATATATTTCTACATAATAATCAATCATATATTATTGGCTCTCTCAAATATTGATATCGCGAAAATATTTATATTCTAATACCTTTATTCGAGCCTTTGGAAACTATTATTATTATTATTATTATTATTATTATATATTATTATTAATATTATTATTATTATTATTATTTATTTACTCCTATAAATAATTAATAATATTATTATTATTATCTTATTATAATTATTGTTGTATTAGTGTATTATTATTATTATTATTATTATTATTATATTATATTATTATTATTATTATATCTTTATCATAATTATTATTATTATTATTATTATTATTATTATTATTATTATTATTATTATTATTATATTATTATTATTATTATTATCATATTATTATTATATTTATTATAATTATATTATTATTATATATTAAAATTATGATTATTATTATTTATTATTATTTATTATTATTATTTTTATTATAAGACGGTATATAGACTTATGTATATTGATATATGCGAGAATGATTAATAGTTTAAAATGATATAATAAATTAATGATGATTTAAATTATTACGCAGTATTTTGTTATTTTTGTTAGAGCTTTTTTGTAAAAAGTAAATATTCTTAATTTCATAAAAAAGATCTGATATTTTATTTCATCATTCTAATCTAGATGAATAACCATAAATTTCCCCTACACTATACAATCATAAAATATAAATAAAATAAACTATAATAATTAAAAACAATAATTTTTTGTCTATCTTTTTTACATATTGTTTGATTTGTTCTGTCTATATCTTTTGTTTCCCTTTCACTCTCTCTCTCTTACCTCTTCTCTTACTCTCTCTCTCTCTCTTACTCTCTCTCTCTACTTTACTCTCTCTCTCTCTCTACTCATCTCTCTTCTTACTCTATCTTCTCCTTCTCTGTCATCTTACTCTCTTAATTATATATATATTATATATATATATATATATATATTATTATAATATATATTAATATATATATATTATTATATTAATTATATAATATATATATTAATATATATATATTATATATTATATATATATTAAAAATTAAAAAAAAAAAAAAAAAAAAAAAAAAAAAAAAAAAAAAAAAAAAAAAAAAAAAAAAAAAAAAAAAAAAAAAAAAAAAACAATAAAAAATAATAAAAAGTTAAAATAAAGGGGAATTAACTAAGTGCTAAACCATAAATAGAAGAAAAAGGAATAAAATTTAAAACGCACTATTTTTCTTAACTTTTCCTTTAACTGATCGCATCGGAATGAGTACGGAGGTAGTTCGATCCCGCGAAATATAATTTTTGGTGTTTTGGGCTCTTTGAAGACAGCGCTGCTTTACCGTGTGAAATGAGACCACAGAGTGGATGTGGTTAAGTTTTGGAATGAGAGATGTGCCATCCTTGATCATATGAACAGAGTGGGGCCCATGTTGTTAATATTTTCATAAATTGAGATATTGAGCTCCGCAGGTATTAGCGTTAATATATTAGTTGTGCAAATTAAATTTAAAAAAAAATTATTTAAACAGTAAACGTCTCCACTTCTTCTTCCTTAGAAGCTACATCTTCTTCGGTATCAGTTGAATATATGCGAGCTTCCAGCAGAGTTGAATGAGAACGAAGCTCAGACGCATACTCCCTCAAAACACTGGAAGGAATGCTATCTGGGTCACTAGCCTTAGATCCCAGAATTTCGCCCTATTATTTGTAATCACAGGTACAGAAATACGACACCTGAGAGGAGGAGTAAGAAGAGTGATGATAGAATCGTTCAGGGTGGAATTAGATGAAAAATGGAGACCGAAGAGATTTGCCTTTTAAGGAGTATTAGCAACAGATCCGTCAAAAAAAAAATCAACCAATTTATATAATATGTAATTGCTAGTAGGCCAGAATAATTTTATCGTGGAAACAAAACCACTTCCTTTTATGTGAAAGTCAAGCTGGCCCGCGAATATCTACCTACAAACCTTCGATGCTGAATGAAAATTAGCAAGAGTATAGGAGAATTAGAGTGATTTTTCTATGCCCGAAAAGCACCGTCCCTTTCACGAATGGCATGAGAGTAAGCGCCAAGGAATCATGGGTTTTGAGGAGAAAAAAGTCAAAGATGGAATGTCTCATTCTCCACTACATCCCTACTACAACACCGAAGCCATATTCAAATGTCCCAAAACAGGATCTACAATATCTCTATATATATAATATAAATGGGTAAAATAATATTAATAGAAGTTAGAACTTTAAAAGATATATAATATATATATAATATTATTTTTTTTTTTTTTTTTTTTTTTTTTTTTTTTTGTTTTTTTTTTGAAAATACAATTATATTATATATTATATAAGTGCAGAAAATGAATCGGTTTAGGGAATAAGGAAAAACATGAGGAGAGACAAGAAAAATATTCTTCCTAAAATAGCAGCCTCTCTCAATTCATTAACCTAATTAGAACAGAGTCGAGGTAAAAGTGTTCATCCCTTCAGCTCTTAGACGTAGTGAAGGGAAACCATTAGTGATGTTTATGACAACATAGAAGCAAATAATTAATGAAAATTTATCTTACAATGATGCTTATGCAGGAGTAGTCGTAGCGAGTAAGTTTATATGCTATGAAATGATACCAATGAAACAAAGGTATGTTATAAACGAGAAAGAGCCTATAACCCTATAAAAAATATAACAAAATGTACAATGTGTTAATTATCGGTGATAAAACTCAGAGATACAATCGATGCAAAACCACGAAGAAAGATATTCACAACTACCCCATGTAGTATATTAAAGTGGTGAAGAAGGTACAAGCCATCCCTGTTATAATAATCATATATTTGTCAAAAGTCTGTTGCAAGGTCACCACACTAGCTCATTCCTATTCATATCAGCCCAACATTTCACCAAAACAAGAACTCTCACATTATAACTTAAACTTTTTCCTATTATTTTAAATTTACTCTCCCAACCATATTACAAACAACGAAATCCACCCATTCGCTAGGATCATGTATGATTCTATCTATTGGTTTGCTTCTTTTCAGTAGTGCATTATAGTTCTATGTGGCTATAAACTATATATATTAGTGTATAATACTAGTGATTTGAGCCTATAAAGATAGTCATAATTATTAGCAGTTGTTTGTTACATTTAACATAAAAAAGTCCTCGTGTATGTGAATATGGCAAGATATGAGAAAATTCATTAGAACTTTCAGCCCTTTTTAATCTTTCATCTACCGATGAACTTTTTATTTAAGTCTTTATCAAGTTCCTGTCTACTTCATATCAAATTTCTATAGGCAGCGACCATTATATGCTAGATATATAGGGTTTATATAACTATTACCTGTATTAAATAATACAGATATATATATAATATATTATATAAGTAAATCTATAGAATAGGATAATAGTAATGATAGTAATTAAATAAATAAAAAAAATAAAATAAATATTTTTTTTTTTTTTTTTTTTTTTTTTTTTTTTTTTTTTTTTTTTTTTTTTTTTTTTATTATTATTATTAAGAAATAAATCATAATTTGAAAATTATAACCGATAGTGAATAAATAAAGTATATAAATTGAACTTATTAAATTTATTCATTATCACCTCAAAATAAATCCACAATATCCTATTAACACAGTTTTTAATAATAGGCTATATTGCCTCAATACTACTTTTATGACATACAAATAAAATAGTTTATTAGCGTATAAAATATCATGTAAATAAGCCTATATAATGCACGGAAAATTGTGTTTGTTATTTTAAATAAAGTTATTACAGCAATTATTACCCATCTTAAATCCATAACTACTTAATAGGTAGAAACCTGGTCCAATTATTAATAATATTATATAATAATACATCAAAAATTTTTTAAAGTATATATAATGTATATAGATAGAGCATCAAAATTAATCATTAATAATTAATTTATATTCTAGAGTGCCTATAATATTATATTATTATATATATTATATATATTATATATTATATAATTATAATATATATATATATAAATATATAATATATATAGTATATATAATATTATATATTAATATATATAATATATATATATATATATATATATATATATATACTTTATATTTATATATATTATATATTTAATATATATATTTATATATAATTAATATATAAATTAATATAATATATTATATATAAATATATATATATAATATTAATATATATATATATATAGAATATATATATATAAATATATTAATATATAATATATATATTATATATATATAAATATAAGATATATACTATATAGTATATATATATATATAATTAATATATAGATATATATTAATATATATAATATATAATATATATATTATATATATAAATATATAATATATATATATTATTATATATATATATATATATATTATAATATATTATAAAGGACCCTGTGTTCCACCCCAAATGACTAATCTAAAATAAATTAATGATTATGAATGAGATGATATATTGTGTTTATCTTATTGTGATATGATCTCGATGAGGAGATGGTTGAGATGTGGAACGTGTATGTAGTTAGTTTTTTATTTGTGTGATGATAAATTATTGTGTTATAATTAGCCAATGCGGGAATATCATTTTGTAGTGAATATTAATTTTTACAATAGAGGAAGTCCCTTCCTGTAATTAATTTTTAAAACATAAATATTAACACATTGGAAACCCTCTAAGTTATTGCTCTTTGGATCATTTAAACTTTTATCAAATTGTGTATATTTATATTATGCATAGCGCCTTCTTTAAAAAGTGGAGTGCCCTTAATCAAAATTTTATGTTCCGAAAGAAAATCCCACCCAGTTACCTCTTAAAACTTCTGGCATTAATATGTATTATAAATCGTGCATCCCAATTATATAAATTCTAATACACTTTTATATATATATAGTTATAATAAATCCTATTCTATTATAAATTGTAAATTATAGTTAGGCATATATATAGTAGCCTCATATTGCATTATATATTTTTAAATATAAGAATATATATAATCATATAATACATATAATAGTTTCTCAAACCTTTCTTGGGAACTACCTTAGTATATGAGTTATTTAATTAAATAGAAATATAATAATAAATAAATAATAATATATTATATATATATATATATATATAATATATATATATAATCTCCTCCTTTTGGCAAAATATTGTAAAATTCCACTTGTAATTAATATTTTATGATATCACTATCAATATATTAAATCTTAAAGTATTTAGTATAAAAATTTAGAAATATATATATATATATATATATATATATATATATATATATATATATATATATATATATATATTATATAAAGAGGTGTTTTCTTTTCTTTTTTATGTCTACTTTTCAAACGCCTTGTAAAAAACTCATTCGGACTTTAATTCTGATTCTTGTACAAAATTTATTTCTCTACCTCGTAATATTATTATTTCATCCATTCATATATTATATATATGTATTATATATATATATATATATATAATATATATATATATATATATATATATATATATATATATATATATATATATATATATATATATATATATATATATATATATATATATATATATATATATATATATATATATATATATATATATATATATATATATATATATATATATATATATATATATATATATATATATATATATATATATATATATATATATATATATATATAATATGTGTGTGTGTGTGTGTGTGTGTGTGTGTGTGTGTATGTGTGTAGAAATGCTATTGTACATCAGAGAAATTGTGCTTTCTGCAATTTTCTTTTTGTCTATTATATAAATGACGTCATATCTCAAAGAATTTTTTGTTTCTTTTGATATTTTAGCAAATATTTTCAATAAAACGGAAGAAAGGTTTCCTTTTCCTATTATACTTATTTATGTATATGTGTATTATTTCATTTCTCTCCTTTAAAGTTTGTAAAGCCCTGACGAAGGCGCACGAGATGTTTCAGAAGAAGAAGAACAAGTGTTGGTCTTCGGACGAGCAATGTCGGACAAAACGTCGACAACCACGTAGCCATTTGAAAATAAACGAGCTTAAATAGCCTTCTGCAGGAGATCGAGGTCCCGAGCCTTAGTCCTTCCAACTCTCTGACGGAGAGGCCAATTTCCGAAGGTGGTCATTCCAACGTCGAAGTCCGTTATAGCTCGTAGCGTTTTGTGTTTGCTTAAGCCCAGCATCTTATCGACAAGGGATGAGAAGAGATGTGATTGCGAGCGGCTCTTCAGCGTCAAGGAAATGAGAATCTCGAGTGTTTATCCTCGGATCACGAGACTCAATAACGGACTTGAAAAACTCTCTTCCATTTTCTCTCTCTCTCTCTCTCTCTCTCTCTCTCTCTCTCTCTCTCTCTCTCTCTCTCTCTCTCTCTCTCTCTCTCTCAAATATATTCGTACTCATAATATATATATATATATATATATATATATATATATATATATATATATATATATATATATATATATATATATATATATATATATATATATATATATATATATATATATATATATATATATATATATATATATATATATATATATATATATATATATATATATAGTATAATGAGAATGAGAGAGAGAGAAAGAAAGGAACTGTGCGTGAATAAATAAAGATAAAAATGAAATCTATTTATAAATGCACAAAGCCTTTTCCCCAAATTTATCAGCATCACCACTCATACGATACCGAATAATGCTTCTCGAATTGAAGAATTCTGGATAAAGGCAAATGAAAATAATGTTCTTTAGTAAGATAGCATTTTGAACAAGCCAATTTCAGGGCAGGCGTGCAGTGATTTTCTCTCTCTCTCTCTCTCTCTCTCTCTCTCTCTCTCTCTCTCTCTCTCTCTCTCTCTCTCCTATCTCCCTTCTCTCTCTCTCCGTTTTTCTTCTCTCTTTTTCTTTCTCCCTTTCTCTTTCTATCTCTCCCTCTCCTTTCTCTCTCTTACACTTTTTCTCTTTCTCTGTTTCTTCCTCCCTTTTTCTTCTTTTCTCTCTCTATCCATTCTCTCTTTTACACTTTCTCTTCCTCTCTCTCCCTCTCTCTGATTGTCTCCTTTTTTTTTGCCTTTAATTTTTTGTATTTTCATATATTTTAAATTTAATATATTATATTCATACTTTTTAATATATTCTTTAATGAAAAATAATTTCTTTTTGTATTTACAGAATTATTTATTGTAATTGATGCAGGTTTCTTCTAACCTTTTTTTTTTTTTAAATATTTTATTTAAATATTTTTAATATTTTTTCTTGCTGCCTTTATTTTTTCCTAATTATATTTTTATTTTTTGTTTTTATTTTTTATTTCTGTTCTCTTTTTCATTTCTTTTATATCATTTATTGTTTTCCTTATTTAATGACTGTAATTTTTCCATTGTATCTCATTTCTTTCTTTCTCTCTCTCTCTCTCTCTCTCTCTCTCTCTCTCTCTCTCTTCTCTCTCTCTTCTCTTCTCTCTCTTTCTCTCTCTCTTCTCTCTCTGTCTCTCTGTCTGTCTGTCTGTCTCTCTCTCTCTCTCTCTCTCTCTCTCTCTCTCTCTCTCTCTATCTATCTCTATATATATTATATATATATATATATATATATATATATATATATATATATATATATATATATATATATATATATATATATATATATATATGGATGTAAATAAAGTGAGCCTAATCGATTTGCAACTATTATACCTACTGTGCCAATGGATTGACAAAGGGAATTGATGATTCCTTGTATACTCTAATTCCCAATGTCTCGTCCCTTTCCGCACCTCACTTACATGGGAGGGTATTTCCAACATACTAAATTTCCTCTTTCTTTATATCTCTTTCACTCTGATTACCTTTCCGGTCGTTGTAGATGGCCACCATTTATTCTTTAAATCTACAAATAGGGGGGTGTACCTCAGGGTTCTGTTCTCTCCTCAAATCTTTTTTACTACTTTTCATTAATGTCTTTCTCTCTTACTTCAACTTATATTCACTCTTATATCATTATTCCATTCATTTTGAAAGACGTCTTATCCAACAATAAGTAACTGACATTAGGTAGTGTGACCTTGGGGTAACTAACCTCTTATCTTTCTCGAATTTCTGACTGAGGTTGAAAAAACATGATTTTTTCAATAACTCATAAACTCAGTTCATTCATAACCCTCAACACATCTATAACATCATCGTAAACACAACTCGAACCTTCTTCTGCCCCTAATATATTTGGTTTTCCTTTCAGACATGATCTTTTCAAAAGGATTACAATATTTCTGTTTCTAAACGACCGTCTTAGAGGTTGTGTGTTCTGGGGAATCTTCAAAATTATTTCACGTCAACCCTGTTGCTTGCTCTTTATAGGGGAGTTGTCCACCCCTGCATGGAGTACACCTCAAACATCTGGAGTAGATTCACTCGCACAGCTCTCTTTTAAAGGTAGGGTCTAGGGCTTTTAGTCTCTTTTAGTCTTTAGTCTCTTTCTGCCAGTCGAACAGTTGTGTCACTCTCTTAATACTATCTCATTTACAACAAACTCTTTCGAGCAATCTTCCATTGAGAATGATTCATGCGACATACTTTTCAACACAGTCTCGTTCTTTCACTATCCAACTCTGACCCCAAACTTAACCGCTATGCTCAATCTTAGTTGTACTTCATTTGTAATTTCTCAATCACACTACCATTATCTATTTTCGGGACTTCCTTTATTTTGCACTCTTTCAATCACTGTATATCGGGACATAGTTGTGGATATGGAAGCTTCCTAAACGCTACAATAATTTAGTAGTTCTCCTGTCCTTCTCTACCAGAAGAGACATAAAAAATGAACAACAAAGTTTGACTATTTTCCTTGATTCTACATTTAATTTGCAATTTATTTTCTTTTGCTTCTATTGCTTCAATTCTCTCAGTTATCTCTAGTAGCAAAATAATATTAATAATAATAATAATAATAATAATAATAATAATAATAATAATAATAATAATAATAATAATAATAATAATATTAATAATAATAATAATAATAATTTTTTCAAATCAATTTACTCGAAAACATCTCTCTCTCTCTCTCTCTCTCTCTCTCTCTCTCTCTCTCTCTCTCTCTCTCTCTCTCTCTCTCTCTCTCTCTCTCTCTCTCTCTCTCACTCTCTCTCTACCATACTCCTGTAGGTGCTAGCACCTGTCAGCTGTCTTGAACGAAATTCCTCCGAGGCAAGACATGAGTTTCTTGAGCAAGGCAATCAGTTGGTGGCTTGCTAGGCCTATCCCAACCACCTTAAACCAGCGACATTTGGTACAATAGTTGAATACTTTACCACTGCACCACGCCATTATCTCTCTCTAATTGTAGATACTAACTGTCTATATAGTTTTTAATATTTTTTTACCTAAACAATTTACTTATATACTTTCATACTTCATATTTATTTACGTTCCTATTTAATTTTATATGAGTTCTTTCTCATTTACTCAATCATTATTATTATTATTATTATTATTATTATTATTATTATTATTATTATTATTATTATTATTATTATTATTATTATTATTATTATTATTATTATTATTATTATCATTATTATTATATTACACTGTATCATTAATATTCTCATTTCCGTTATTTTTATTACCCGAATTACTGTTTTTTAAATTAATTTTGTCTGTTACAGCTGCAAATAACATTAATGGAAAAATCACTGACAATAACGGCAGAGTAATAATAATAATAATAATAATAATAATAATAATAATAATAATAATAATAATAATAATAATAATAATAATAATAATAATAATATTTATAATAATAATATTTAAAATAATAATAAAAATAATTATAACAATAGTAAAAATTATTAAAATAATAATTATGAATAAAATAATAATAATAATATAATAATAATAATAAAAATAATAATAATAATAATAATGATAATAATAATGATGAAAATAATAATAATAATAATAATAATAATAATAATAATAATAATAATAATAATAATAATAATAATAATAATAATAATAATAATAATAATAATAATAATAATAATGAATAATAAAATAATAACAATAATAATAATAATAATAATAATAATAATAATAATAATAATAATAATAATAATAATAATAATAATAATAATAATAATAATAATAATATATAATAATAATAATAATAATAATAATAATAATAATAATAATAATAATAATAATAATAATAAAGAAAAGGCAAAAAAATAGACTGAAGATGAAATAAGAAAAGTAAATAAATGTAGCAACAAAGCCTATCTCAAAAAAGCTAAACTGATAATAAGCATTTTTTTGTGACAAGATTTTAAATTTTTTTTTTTTTTTTTATTTTTTTTTTTTTTTTTTTTAATTTTTTTTTTTAAATTTTGTAATTCTGTGAAAATATATTTTTTTCCCCTCTAAACAACCTTGGTTTTCTTCCCTGGTTCTTTCTTCATCGAGCTGTTTTTACGAGGGAAAGAGAACCTCTTATTGGTGAGGTTTTCTTTGCATTATTCCCCTTGCTTCAAATAAGGATTCAAAAAGGCCTTGGCAAGACCGCAGCACAGTCGTTTAACCTGATTAATCAACTTGCAATGCAAGTATGAAGATGTTTTTAGTCTTTCTTCAGGTTTTTTTTTTCACCCTTATGGTTCTTTGTATCATGTATCTTTACGCAAGAATAGCAACAAAACTTCAATGAACTCTATGTACTCGTATATATATATATATATATATATATATATATATATATATATATATATATATATATATATATATATATATATATATATATATATATATATATATATATATATATATATATATATATATATATATATATATATATATATATATATATATATATATATATATATATATATATATATATATATATTTTTAATTGTTTAGTTTTTTTCTATTTTAAAATGGTATTTTAGTTTTTATTTTATACTCGTTGCTATTTAAATAAAGAGTGTTATAAAAATGGTCAAAAATACATCTCACACTGTTGTCCTGATTTCTTTTTGTGGAGAGCTACAAAAATATCCCTCCTTGACTCCCTCAGCATTTTTTCTATCCCCATCATCACGAATGAGGTCCTACACCTTAATTAACAAAGTTGGTAGACAAGGGAACTAAGCCTCCCCTTGAGAATGAAGGAGCAGGTATCTAATCTCTGCGAACGTTGATGACTCAGCAGAGATCGTATATATTGCTTTTTTTAGCTCTTTTCTCGTCGTCATTAGGAGCTCTCATCATCTGCCTGGCCCGGTTGTTCATAAACTTGAGGATTAGTTCGTATTTCGAAGGATTTTGAACATGTGTGATGCTTAATCCCAATCTCAATCCAACCTCAAGTTTCGAAAGGAGCATTGCATATTTTCGTAATATTTACGCGCGTAATTAAAATGGCGGGAAAATGAATCCGCTCGAATAGAAAGTAAATCTTGTGAAAAATAAGCGCCAAAAGCTTATGAGAAGTTCAAATTAGTTCGTTTTCTTTACGCTTCTCTTTTCCATTTTGGAAAAGGTTTTTTAAACTTAAAAAAGTTTTTTTTTTTTTTTTTTTTTTTTTTTTTTAAATATTATTTCTTTGTGTATTTAATTCCTGAAGGGCCAATATACATTACAGGAATTTTTTATCTCCATTTTTTTTTTTTTTAACCAAACATATATTAACTTGTAATCAAAATTATACACAAAAACTAATTAATAAAATACCCTTTATTATCTTTTTAATGTTACAAGTAGAGTATAACTGTCTGTGATATTTAATTAATAATAAACTAATAAAAAATATCAATAATTTTTTTTTCTATTATTGCTTATATTAAAAAGAATCAGTGAGAGAGGAACAGTGAATAATTAATCAGGAATTTCGTAGCTTTAAATTAACAGTTTATATTTAGTTACATTAAAGGACACAGACTAAAATAAATAAATAAATTATGAATAATATATATATATATATATATATATATATATATATATATATATATATATATATATATATATATATATATATATATATATAATATATATATATATATATATATATAATATATATATATATATATGGTAAAGGTGGAGATTGTTTCTGAGTTTCGATTGTTAAAAAATATCGAAAATCGAAAATATCGGAGAAGCCTATCGTAAACAAGAGAGTTGTCAGAGGTACGAGGTACTATTACTAGACATAGACACAATTAATTATTACTTACTTTTCTAGCAGAACCTAATTCGACTTATCATAACCTGAACTACCGAAATGCCGTAAAAAAGAGGCCTAACCTACACAAGAATTTGCCGTAAAAGAGACCTAACGTACACAAAGAACGTTTGCACGACATAGTAGCCTAGGGCTAAATATAGGCAGGAAAATATCGATTAAAATTGAAAATATATATATAAAAATATCGATATAAAAAATATCGAAACTCAGAAACAATCTCCACCTAAGCCTATATATATATATATATATATATATATATATATATATATATATATATATATATATATATATATATATATATATATATATATATATATATATATATATATATATATATATATATATATATATATATATATAATTGAGCATAGCTTTTAAGTCTGGGGTTGGAGCATTGGACAGAATAAAGATGAGACTGTGTAGAAAGGCATATCGCACTAACCCTTCTCAATGGAGGAGGTATGTTTCGGGAGAGTGAAGCAACAATTTTACTGAAATAAAGAGACTGAAGAGAATTAGTGAGAGCGGAAGAGTTGATTAGACGAAAAACCCTAGACTCCACCTTCTCAGAGAGAGCTATATGATTGGAACCACTCCACATATGTGAGGCGTACTCTATACAGGGGCGAACAACGACACTATAAAGAGAATGCAGTTGGAGTGCCGAGAAGAAATTACGAACGAATGAGCCACAGAACACCCAACCTCTTAGAAGCTAGTTTAGAAAGAGACGTAATGTGATCTTCCCAAGAAAGATCACAAGAAAAATGAAACACCGAGATCATTAAGGACTGACGAAGGTTAGAGTTATGTTTTCGAAGAAAATGTCATAGTTTTTGCGAATGGTTGTGTCGAGAAGAGAGATAGAAGAACTGGGTTTTTGAGGCATTGAAAACGACCACGTTTTCTCTGCCCCAATTTGAAAAATAAGGAAGATAAGAGATTAGTTGCTCTAAAGCTATGCTCCTTGCATCGATTAACTGCGTTTGGGAAGGATGTCTTTCATATTGAAAGGTGTAATGAAATATATATATATATATATATATATATATATATATATATATATATATATATATATATATATATATATATATATATATATATATATATATATATATATATATATATATATATATATATATATATATATATATATATATATATATATATATATATATATATATATATATATATATATATATATATATATATATATATATATATATATATATATATTATATATATATATATATATATATATATATATATATATATATATATATATATTATATATATATATAAAGGATTGTCAATAGTCTTGTATTGTGTGTCAGTGAATATATTTGATATTGAAAAAAAAATTATCGTGTGAAACACGAAGAATGAAACAAGTAAAATTTCTTAGAATTAAAATAATATAAAATTTAATTTAATTCATTTTCTATCAATAACAATGGACTAAAAGTAGCACGCGAACACATCTTTTGCAACTACATATATATATATATATATATATATATATATATATATATATATATATATATATATATATATATATATATATATATATATATATATATATATATATATATATATATATATATATATATATATATATATATATATATATATATATATATATATATATATATATATATATATATATATATATATATATATATATATATATATATATATATATATATATATATATATATATATATATATATATATATATATATATATATATATATATATATATATATATATATATATATATATATTAGAGTTAGGTTAGGCAGAGAAAAGGTTAAATGTGTCAAAAACGACCCTGATGAGCCCATAGTGGAAAGAGGGTAGGAGATAAAACAAATCCAATAAGAACTCTACTTTTAATACATTTAAATGGTGATGAAGTGACAGTTTACAACAGCTTCTTAAGAGATAAAGGAAATAAAGTATTAAATAAGGTTACGGAGGGAAATATAAATGCCGAAAGTGAGACGTCTTGAAATTCAATTTTGGCAGACTCTATCAAATAAAGCTTTATTTTAATTTTAAACTCTCTACAGGGGCGAACGACACCAATATAAAGAGAAAGCAATTGGGGTGTCGAGAAGAAATTACGAAGGCGCCATAGAACACCCAACATCTTAGAAATTTGTTTAGAAAGAGACGTAATGTGATCATTCCAAGAAAGATCACGAGGAAAAGAAACGCTAAGAATATTAAGGACAGACGAAGGTTTGAGTTGTGTTTTCGAAGAAGATGTCATATTTGTGTGGAAGGTTGTGTCGAGAAGAGAGGTGGAAGTATTTGAGGCATTGAAAATAACCATGTTTTCTCCGCCCGAATGTGAAATACGAGAAAGATCAGAGGTTAGATGCTCCAAGGCCACAGTTCTAGCGTCAAATAACTGCTGTAATTTTTCAAACTGAAAGGGGTAATGAAGGGTGGAATTATCAGCATTGGCCTGGATTGGTGATGAGAAAATGAAGAGAAGGTCATCAATGAAAAGTAAAAAAATTGTTGGTGATAGGACAGAACCTGAGGAACACCACTATTAATAAATTTAGGGGATGAACGGTAGCCATCTACAACAGCTACTATGGAACGACTGGAAAGGAAATCAGAGAGAAGGATATATTCCAAAATAAGAAAGTTAAGAAATCGAAGCTTTGTGACAGACTCTATCGTAGGTTTTTCATATCTCCAGCCAGAGCCACAGCAAAAAGATTCCCCAAAATGCCGAAGATCGGAGAACCAAGAGTTAGAGAGAAGGGAGAGTAGATCACCAGTAAAGTGTTTTTTAGCAAAGTCAAACTGACGATCAGAGATAAAATTTGAAGAATTGAAGTGTTTCCAAATCTTCCTGCTAAGGACAGATTTAAAAACTTTTGAAAGAACGGAGGTTGAAGAAATGGGACTTTAGTTGGAGGGCTGAGAGGTGTCTCACTTTTTCGGCACAGGCTGAATGAGCGAACGTTTCCAGCAAGAAGGAAAGGTTGAAGTAGAAAGGCAGAGACGAAATAGTTTAACAAGGTAGGGTGCAAGCTCAGAGGCACAAATTTTGAGATTTACAAGAGGGATACAATCAGGATCATAAGCTTTCTTAGTGTTGAGCTCAGAGAGCATAAATGACGTCTTTAAAAGAAATTACAATTTTAGGCATTACCGCGAATGTTGCAGAAATCAATGAAAAAAAATAGACCGAACTTATGGGCAAGCAGGCTTCAAAGTCTTGGTAGCACCAAACTCATCACCGGAGGCCATTAATTCCCATGTGGTGAAGAAGGAATGGGTGGATGAGGGACTATTATTGGAAGTCGCCCCTCCGGGCTTCTCTTAGGCTACTATTGTCGATGCCATAAGGAAGAAGAATCGCTCCGGACTCGTCTAAAGTTGAAATAGAAGCAAAAGTTTGAGCGAAGAGTTCAGCTTTAGAAGAAGGAAAAATGGAAGTTGTACCGTCAGAAGAAACTAGAAAAGGGAAAGAGGATGAAACAAAGTTAGAGTTGATATTTTTTGCAAAAAGCCAGAAACTACGTGAGGAAGAGAAACCGGAAAGATTACTGCATTTTCTACGGAGAAAAGAGTTTTTGGTATTGCTGAGAATAGATTTTGCACTATTCCGAGATGAAATTTACGTTGCATGAATTTATGGTTTCTGGAGTTTGAAGACGATGGTAATACCAGAAGGCAGAATCCCTGCAGCGGGTAGCACGAGAACAAGTAGAGTTAAACCAAGATTTGTTAGGCTAGGTAGAAGGGAAAAAATATAGAATGTACACCTTCATGCTAGAGAAAATCCCCTGGGTAATGAGTTCTGCACACTCTCGGAAACAATAAACATTTCACGGGAAATCAAAGAAGTAAGACTACAAATTCTGCCAGCATTCGGCACCGAAATACCACGCTGAAGACTTGAAAATATAGAAGAGGATACAGAGATAAGAAGGTGCTCTGAGGAACTTAGAGGTGGATAAATTTTGACAATATAAGGAGAAGGATTAGAAGTTAGGAAAATATCTAAAATGTTGGGTTTATCTCCAAGGTGATAAGGGATACGAGTAGGGAGCTGCACCAACTGCTCAAGGTCATTTGGATTGATAAATCGAAGGCAAGCTCACCGGATGTATCATGAAAACTAGAGGAAAGCCATTAGCGGTGGTGAACATTGAAATCACCTAATATAATGATTTCTGAGAAAGGAGAAGAAGAGAGAATGTGCTTTATTCTGGAGTTTAGATAGTCGAAGAATTTAGGGTAGTCAGTAGAAATAGAAGATAAATAAACATAACAAGTGAATTTAGTCT
>SEYY01000013.1:31321-33821 GCA_009176605.1 Armadillidium nasatum | reverse complement strand
AGCATTTTTATACCTGCATCTATTAATGCCTTGAGCTTTTCTAATACCTTTATTTAACTCGCATTGTGAGGTAAAAAAGGTACTTTCTAATATTTTATTTTGTGTTTGTTTATTTATTTATTTATTTATTTATTTATTTATTTTTCCTACTACGGATTAGTGATGTTGAGGATGGGAAATTTTTTAGCAATTAAATTTTTAAATAAGATTCAATGAGGTTGCGAATCACAGACAATTTATTTATTATTAACTACTTTTATTATAAAGTGTTTCATATATATATATATATATATATATATATATATATATATATATATATATATATATATATATATATATATATATATATATTATATTATATATATATATATATATATATATATTTTTTTTTTATTTCACCTCTGGTGGGCAAAAGGAAAAGGCCTACTAAAATTTCCACAGTAATTAGTGTAAAACCGGGAATCTGGTCAAGTTAAAGGCCGACAAATCTCGATACACGGCATTTGAAGTTGTGCAAATAATATGAAACTGGTAAAATAGATAAAGGGACTGTGTTGCAGACTTTACAGGTAGAGTACATGTAAGATTGAACATAGCGATTGAGTCTGGGATCAGAGAGACAGAGAAAGGGTGAGACTGTGTAGAAAGGCAGTAGCACGAGCCCTTCTCAATGGAGGAGGTATATGACGGAAAAGTTCAGAAGAGCAGTGTCCATTGTAACAGCAATAGGACAGAGAGAGTAACACAACAATTCGATAGGCAGAAAGAGAATGGAGAGTTGGTGAGAGCAGAAGAGTTGATAAGACGAAAAACTTTAGACTCCACCTTCTCAAAGGAAAGCTGTATGAGTGGAATCTCCCCAAATGTGTGACGCGTACTCCGTACAGGAGCGAACAACTCCCCTATAAAGAGCGAGCAACTGTGGTGAAGTGAAGAAATTCTAAAGGGGTCTCAGAACACACAACCTCTTAGAAGCTTTTTAGAAAGAAAGTAATGTGATCCTTCCAAGAAAGATCACGAGAAAAAGAAACATCTAGAAAATTTTAACAATAGTTTAAAAAGACAGGGTGAAAACTCAGAAGCACAAGTTTTGAGAGCCACAGAAGGGAACTATCGGAACCGTACGCCTTCTTAGTGTTGAGCTCAGAGAGAGAACAAATTGCATCTTTAGAAGAAATTACAATTTTAGGCATAAATAAGTTGCATGGGTTTGAAATAGTAGGAACTTCTCCGGAATCTTCTAAGGCTAAATAGGGTGTAAAAGTTTGAGCGAAGATTTCAGCTTTAGAGTAAGGCAAAACGGCAGTTTACCATCAGAAGATACTAAAGAAAGGAAAGAGGAAGAAGCAAAGTTAGAGTTGACATTTTCGCAACATGCCTAGAAATGAAGTGAGGAAGAAGAATTTAAAAGATTATTGCATTTACGATGAAGAAATGAGTTTTTGGTGTTGCGGAGAATAGATTTTGATTGATTCCGGAATGAAATATAAGTTGCACGAGATTGTTGAGTTTGAAGGCAACATCTTTGCGGCAGATAGCACGAGAACAAGCAGAGTTAGACAGAGGTTTGTTAGGTTTAGTAAAAGGGGAAAGAATATGGAATGTACGCATAAATGACAGAAAGAATTACCTCGGCTATGCGCTTAGCACTATCTTAGGGACCAATTTCACAGAAACGGTAATCATTCCATGGGAGATCAGAAAAATACAACCGCAAGGCAAACCAGTTAGTAGCACTGAAATGCCAGAAACGTCTCCTCGCCGAATGCTTGGACCGTTCGTGCGAAAGGCTTGAAAAGTTAGAACAAGTTATAGAGATAAGAAGGTGATTGGATGAACCCAGAGGAGGAAAGAGTTTAAAAGTGTAAGGAGAAAGATAAGAAGTTTGGAAAAAATCAAGTATATTGGAATCATTACCAAGGCGGTCAGGGATACGGACAGGGAGTTACACCAACTGTTCAAGGTTGTTCTGGATAGAAGAGTGGTAGGCGAATTTATCAGCTTGGATCATGAGAACTAGTTGAAAGCCATTGGCGGTGGTGAAACGTTGAAATAACCTAAACTGATGATTTCAGAGAAAGGAGAAGAAGAGGAAATGTTTCAATTTGGAGTTAAGATAGTCGAATAATTTTTAATAGTATGTAGAGTTAGGAGATAAGAAGACGGAACAAATGAATTAAGCTGTAGAGTTGCAAGAAAGTTTATGCCGTAAAGTAAAGAATTCAGAAGACTCCAAATTAGAGATACGAGAACTGACAACATTCTTGCGCATATATGCGCAACATCTGCCTTTGTCTGAAAAACTGGAGATAGAACCAGTAGGAGGAAACAGAATAGGGTTTGCTGTCAGTGCACTCAAACACCTGAGTTTCAGTTAAGAACAAGTGATGAGGTTTAGAAGAAGAGAGGTGGTGTTTGATAAACTGGAAATTAGACAAGAGACCGTGAAGGTTTCAGAAATTAATGAAAAGACAGACCGTGCACCAAAGCAAACCGGCAT
>SEYY01000013.1:26321-28821 GCA_009176605.1 Armadillidium nasatum | reverse complement strand
ATATGAAGGTTTGAGTTGTTTGTTTTCGAAGATGTCATACTTGTGTAGTATATCATGTAAAGTAGAAAAATGGAGGAACTGTGTTTTTGAGGTACTGAAAACAACTATGTTTCTGTTCCACTAAGAAATTCAAGAATGATCAGAAGTTAGTTGTTCCATTGCTCCCCTCCTACCGATAATTAATTGCTGATGAGAAAGACGGACTTCAAGATGTAAGGAGTAATGGAGGCTAGCCTCATCGGCATAGGAGTGGATCAGTGATGAAACTAATAGAGAGAAAATTAGTAATGGAATCCGAAAAATATTTGGTGATAGAACATATCCCTAAGGAATACCATTAACACATTTAAAGGATGAACGGTGGACGTTTACAGATCTCCTAGAATGACCCGGAAGGAAATCATACAGACAGCCACGGAGAAAAAGATGAATACCGAAAGAGGGAGTTTAGAAATTAAAATTTTGTGTCAAGCTCTATCAAAGGTTTTTTGATATGTATGTCTAGTGTCTCAGCAAAAGATTTACTGAAATGCTGTATATCAGAGTAGCAAGAGTCAGAAAAAGAGAAAGAAGATTACAAGTAGAGTGTTCCTTATGAAATACGATATCACCCTCATTACTCCTTTCGAAATAAATTTACTTGATATTTCTTTATTTGAATTCAACATTAACTAAAGCAAAACATAAATAAAAATTGAAAGTTAAAATTAAAGTAAATATAAGAACAGGGAACAACAAGCCTGGAGTTTGCAATATTCACTCAAAATTGATGCGAGTGCATGGGCACCCTTTGTTTTAAGTGGTGGAATTAGAGAGGTCGATTACCTCGAGCACTAACCATTTTGGGACCTATTGAAAAGAGAAAATGTGTCAAAGTCCGAACGCTGAGATAGGGGGAGTCAATGGAGTTTAAAAGTAGGGAACAGTTTATTAATCTTTTAGCCTTAAATTCAACTCTGTCCAAAACACGTGCAGAGCTGTATCCCTCCCCTCAAATGAGAGAACAGGAGTGGATAGGATCCTTATTTAATTGGAGTAATTGTTCGAAAAGAAAAAATTCTCTCAAGCCTGAATAGAAGAACTCCTATCATCTTTGGGCCTGCCTTTGAAACTGCTGTTATATGTGGTTTCTAAGACAATTTGTTGTTTGTGTTCAAACCATGAATGCTTATGTTGATCACAGGTGAGACTGGAGAGTCGTCGAAGGGCATTGGAAAGTTCTGAGGTGCTTTGGGGAAGAGGTTTGAAGCCGATACGTTTTTAAAGAGTTGAATTTCATAAAGTTGAGGTGTACCCCTCCCCATCCCCCCAGGGTAAATGTCATCCAGATCAACAAAATGGGAACATTAGATGGAAAAGATGGGGCAGAATTTGAAATTTTGGGAAAAATGGAGGGTTGAGTTATCGGCATAAGAATTAATAGAGTTAGAAGTTCTGCTGAGAAGATCGTTACTGAAAAGTAAGAATAAAGTTGGAGAAAGAACAGAACCTAGAGGAACACAACAATTAACTGGAAAAGAGGAAAAGGTCGCTTCATCAATAAGTACTGATATTAAACGACATGAAACTAGACACAAGTAAACAAAAATTATAAAGAATCACAAAGGAAGGGAGCTTAGTAGTAACGCTTACCAGAAAGTTTAAAAAGTTTGGATATCTCAAGATCCAGGAAAGCATCCCGGGAATCAGTGAGATAGGAGAGTACGCCATTAGTTGACCTCGAGGATCGAAAGCCATACTGATGTTCTGAGATATGGGAATAAAATTCCGGAATATACAGAAAATGAAAGTTGAGGGGAGTTTCAAAGATTTTAGACAGAACACAAGTGAGAGCAATAGGAGTATATAGTTAGAAGAATTAGAACTCCTAACTTTCTTTCGGATCGATTGAACATATGCGAGTTTCCAGCACAGAGGGAAAGGATAAATATTAAGGCATAAAGAGTAGAGTTGAACGAAGAGGAATGACATCCATAGGCCTCAATCTCATGCAACCGATCATGTGTGATTACAAGCAGAGACATAGAACACTTGAGAGGAGAAGTAGGGTGATGTATGCTAGAATCATTCAGGATGGAATTAGAAAAAGAAAACTTTTCAGAAAGGAATTTTAGCTACAATACAGTCTAAGCGAATAAGAGGCGGAAAGGCAGATTTACAGAAGTTATTAGAAATGTTTTTGGAGAGAGATAAGCAATTTTTATCAGTTGGAGAAAAAAAGAAGGTTGTTTAAATATTGATGTTACTGTAAATGAAAGGATTAAAATCAGAATCGGAATCCTGGAACCTTCAAATCCGAATTGAATCCATCACTGATATATATAATATATATATATATATATATATATATATATATATATATATATATATATATTATATATATATATATATATATATATATATATATATATATATATATATATATATATAGATATATAGATAGATAGATAGATAGATAGATAGATAGATAGATAGATAGATAGATAGATAGATAGATAGA
>SEYY01000013.1:10000-15000 GCA_009176605.1 Armadillidium nasatum | reverse complement strand
TCTGATGTTTAATGTATCTGATCTGTGAGAGAGTTAGCAGACCTTAATTAATATATTATATATAATATATATAATATATATATATATATATATATATATATATATATTCCCTTTTTCCGTATTTAGATTAATTAATCTTTTGCTGTGGTGATGGGCATATCATAACCTTTTGATAAAGTTTGAAGAAAGGTTGAATATCCGAGCTTCCGTGCTTCCGTCTTCCTCCTTCCACACTCTGATTTCCTTTCCGGTCGTTCATTTGTATTTTAGATGATTATGGAAGGATTTTCTTTTCAAGTTATCAAGATTCTCTTTAATCCTAATCTTCTTTTTATTCTTACGTCAATAATTCCACTCTTCGTTATTCTTTTCATTTCAAAACAAACCTTATATAAACGAGGACAGGTAAAATGGTTGTTTTCAATGCCTCAAAATCTCAATTCTTTCATTTATCTTTTGGATGTAATCTTTCGCACAATTATGTCATCTTCAAATCATACAACTCATACTTTATTTTATTCCTAGTTTTCTTGATGTTTTTCCGTTGCGTCAGCTTTCTTGGATGAGCAGAACATTTTTCCACATGATGCAAGAAGCTTCATGGAGGTCAGTTATTCTAAGACACCTCCAAAACTTCTTCACAACATCAAAATTATGGGTCTGTATTAAAGTGTCGTTCGTTCCTATGAGTTCCATACATTTAGGTGAATCAGATCACATAATTTTCAGTGAAAAGATCATGCCTGACGACATTTCGTTTTCGTAATACTCACTCTCTCAGAGATTCTCTTACCCTTTTTTTCTTTACTTTTCTCTTTTCCCAATTGTCAAACAGCTGCATCAAATTTTTAATATTATCGCCATTACAAAAAGACAAGTTCCTCTGAAATCTACCTCAGCATAACCCTTCCTTTGATGAAAGTTACTGTGACTTGTCTTATCCACACAGTCTCATCCTTTCTCTTTCCAACTCTATGACTCCAGACTCGATCTCTACTATCATTTTTTTTATATACCTTATTAGAAACACCTGGAACACCTTTCTTCTTCCTATTTTCTCTAACTTCTTTAAATTATAATCTCCTTCTATATAAGAATGAACGACTTTTATTGAAATTAAACTACTCTTGTGTTTAATGTAGGTCTCAGGCATTTTTCCACTAAAAGTGGCGTCAACAAAATTGTAATATACACACACACACACACACACACACACACACACACACACACACACATATATATATATATATATATATATATATATATATATATATATATATATATATATATATATATATATATATATATATATATATATATATTATAATCTCTTACCAAACAACTAACTTAAATTAACCATTTAATAAGTATGTTAATAGATAGCGCAATGCGTGATTCCTTGCATTTTAAATTTTGAACATGGATATAATGATAATTAACACTAACTAATACCTTACTTAGAGCTATTTGTGCCCTCTCTAAATTAATACTCAACAATAATAGAAAAACTAGTCTAGACTTGATGATTTCAAATATACTAGTTTATATATATATATATATATATATATATATATATATATATATATATATATATATATATATATATATATATATATATATATATATATATATATATATATATATATATATATATATATATATATATATATATATATATATATATATATATATATATATATATATATATATATATATATATATATATATATATATATATATATATATATATATATATATATATATATATATATATATATATATTACAGTTAAATATGAGAGAGCGGAATACATATAATTTATCTCAGAAGAAAATGCATATCGTTATATATAAGTATGTTTGTAGAGTGTGAGTGATGGTGATGTGTAAAAAAAAAAGATTAAAAAAAAAATTTCTGACGTAAAGTTTCTAATGTTAATGATGTTGAAAATTATCTTTTAATATCTTGAAATTGGGAAAGATGTTTAAAAAAATGAAATTATTGATTATGTGATTTTAAATGAGGCGAATATCAAACAGTTATAATATAAGTTTATTTACTGCTGAAAAACACCTCCTACAAATATACTGTAGATACGAATTTAAAGAAACAAAAAATACCCAGAAATTACTAACTCAGACGTAATTAAATCAGGGTATCTATAAACCCATTTCAACATATACTAATCAGTTTGTTAACTTAATTGATTTATCGAGTATGTATTTACATTTTTTTATATATAAAGAAGCTCGCATCTCATGGGCATGACCTTATTCAAGTAGAGGAACTTTTTAGGTGGATTATACCTATAAAACCCACAAGTGGGATCGAACAGTCGCCCTCAAACACTTGAATCAATTAATATACAATTGTCCAACGGTATACGGCATATTTTTCAAATAATTAGCGAAATTATAATTACAATGATATACGATTGTACTTCAAAGAAAAATAGACTATTATTGCAAGCCAACAAAGCATTTTCTCAAGTTAGATCTATCACGACTTTACATAAGAATTAAAAAATGACCCAATAAAACGGCGTAAGGACTCAATAAACCGATAATGATTATTATTTTATAAAAAGGCATGAGTCAAATAAGGATTTGTTCCAATATTTCACCAGTGGTCCAAATAACCTAAATCCACACAAACACAAACACACACACACACACACACACATATATATATATATATATATATATATATATATATATATATATATATATATATATATATATATATATATATATATATATATATATATATATATATATATATATACTGGTTATTGAAAAAAAGTGTTTATCATAATTGGAATTTTATCTCATTTTGGTGTTGATTGTGAGTTGTAAGCGAGAAAACAAGTAAAAGAACGTTTAATGACAAACTTGTAAAATAATAAACAACTTGTCTAACCTGAGATGCCACTCTCTGGAATGTTTTCATGTTGCTGATGACAATATTGCAACGAGTTTCGCATGTGAGTGAGCGTTTGGAGGAGAGAGAGAGAGAGAAAGAGAGAGAGAGAGAGAGAGAGAGAGAGAGAGAGAGAGAGAGAGAGAGAGAGAGAAATAGAGAGAAGAGAGTAGGGAGTAAGATGGAGAGCAAATAAGAAATAAAGTAGCAAAATAATTGAGAAAACGAGAGTGAAAACGAATAAAGAATAAAATACTGAGAGATATGGAAGAGAGAGAGAGAGAGAGAGAGAGAGAGAGAGAGAGAGAGAGAGAGAGAGAGAGAGAGAGAGAGAGAGAGAGAGAGAATGAAAGTGAGCGTGAACACACATGTACAAAAGCTTTACGAAAGTAGACACAAGAATAACGTTTAATAAAACAATAATACTTAACAGAGCTCAAAATTAAAATGAAAATATAAAAATGAAATTGAAGAACAAAAACAAAGATCAATAAATCACATAAAGAAAAAAAAACAAAAAAGAAAAAAAAAAACCCAAACAGAAATAAAATTTCTCAATAAATAAATCCATCTTTATTTTATTTTATTTTATTTTTTTTCAAAGTCTAAATTTGTTCAAATATATAATGTAATTATTTAAATTGGCAGACGACATTATCAAATAAGGGTAGCCTCCTTTTTATGTCTTTCCAGATTGCTCAGCTTTGCCCGAGGCAACACTACTTAAAATACGAGGATATCATAAATGTCTGATTCCTAAACGTTCTCAATATATTAGGAGCAAAAAGTAATCACAAAAAAAATATTTGAGATTCTGTTTTAATAATAATAATAATAATAATAATAATAATAATAATAATAATAATAATAATAATAATAATAATAATAATAATATAATACTTGTATTTGCGTTCATTATTATTATTATTATTATTATTATTATTATTATTATTATTATTATTATTATTATTATTATTATTATTATTATTATTATTATTATTATTATTATTATTATTATTATTATTATTATTATTATTATTATTATTATTATTATTATTATCATTATTATTATTATTATTATTATCATTATTATTATTATTATTATTATTTTTATTATTATCATCATCCTTATTATTATTATTATTATTATTATTATTATTATTATTATTATTATTATTATTATTATTATTATGATTATTATTATTATTATTATTTTTATCATTATTATTATTATTATTATTATTATTATTATTATTATTATTATTATTATTATTATTATTATTATTATTATTATTATTATTATTATTATTATTGGCCAAAATCAAACATTTCCCTTTATACCGAAAATGAAATAACATCGTTTCGCATTTCGGTTTAAGTAAAAATTTCCAGTGTAAACAATTAAGATATTTACTTCTTGGTTGAACAGCAAATTTTTTAATGAATTTTAAGAATATAATTGGGCAGTGATAGCGTTAATAGATAAATTTTCCCAAACAAATTACGTGGTTTTTCCATCTGTCATTTGACTCGATTTTCAGTGTTCAAAAATAGCTTTGTCAAGAAGAGATCACATGTTGTTGTTATTTTGTTTCTAAAATTTTCAACATTTTTTTTTTTTTATATAAAAGTTCACATCTCACGGGCATTGCCCTATTCTAGGAGAGGAACTTTTCTAGTTAGTATATACCTAGGATCCCCAAGTGGGATCAAACCGGCGCCCTCAAGCACGTGAGTCAATCACTCTACCGTTTGAGCCACGGTAGAAGGCTAATTTATTTGTTTATCCCTCGAATTAAACTGTGTAAAGTTAAACATTTATATTAAATAATAATCGTGCTCTTTTATTTCATATAATTTCTATTTGGTGCTGTTCTAATTGAACGAGAAACAAATTCACTTTGCCTAATTTTAATTTTTACGAAATTGGTGAAAAAAAAATTTGGGTAATTTAATCAAATCAATTTATCTTTTCATGTTATTGAGTAGATTTTTTTTTATTCATTTTTGCAATTCTGCAAATAAATATCACATTAATTTTCATATTTCTTTTATTTATGGTATGCATTTTAGTCTTAGTTT
>SEYY01000013.1:0-5000 GCA_009176605.1 Armadillidium nasatum | reverse complement strand
ATTTTCTGTGACTTCCTCAACCTGTGTGCCTTGATTTTGGCGGGTTTTTCTCCTTTTCGATTGGCGGGTTTTTTTTCCTCTCCTTCCTATGATGATTTTCCTGTAGAAGAAGTACTAAAAGAAAGTTCTCCTTCATCTGGCGTCAATTTGAATAAAAGTTTTATCAGCGGCATCCCTCCTCATATATTATGTATTCGAGGCTTTTCTCGCAAGCGCTCCTCCGAACTCACTTGAAAACCGTTTAATTTGGCCATTTTTAAAAAATATCTGGAAGATAAGCGTCCTTTCCCGACAAAACTGATTATCACCTTTACGTCATCCTAATAGAGGGGTGCAAATTGCTTGTCGATCGGAGAGAGGGTTATGTATTCAGGATAACTGGATGTGGCTTTCCAGTGACGAAGTGGCAATGTCAGAATTTGGCCATAAATTGCCGAGGATCTTATTAGCACGAGATTTCACGTGATTTACATATTTATTTATCGGGGCAAAATGGTTTCATTTAGATCACTTGAGATGCTCGCAGAAGGCGCGAGATGATAATATGAAGAACCTCGTATTTACAGTGTCATTCCAGACTCTATTATTTTAGGCCTCATTTTTTTTTTTTTTTTTATTATTATTTACTTTTCTTCATTTTAGGTTGCGAACATTTTCTTTTCTTTATAACTAGTTTGTTATTATTATTATTATTATTATTATTATTATTATTATTATTATTATTATTATTATTATTATTATTATTATTATTATTATTATTATTATTATTATTATTATTATTATTATTATTATTATTATTATTATTATAGTTATGTTAAGATTACGACCATAATATATTATAAAATTAATTATTATAATAATTTAGAATATTCATAATTTGGAATATTATATAATGTATGTTATTATGTATAATTTTAATGGGCTCAAAGGACGAATTCCCCTCCCCAGAAGCCCATTTCAGTTTAGTATCAAAACATGTAAAGTACACGATATTTGTATACTTAAATTTGTAACTGAAAAACAAATAAAGATTAAAGATTATTACTACTTTTATTATTATTATTATTATTATTATTATTATTATTATTATTATTATTATTATTATTATTATTATTATTATTATTATTATTATAATTATTATTATTATTATTATTATTATTATTATTATTATTATTATTATTATTATTATTATTATTATTATTATTATTATTATTATTATTATTATTATTATTATTATTGTTGTTATTATTGTTATGACTTTTATTATTATTATTATTATTTTTTTTATTATTATTATTATTATTATCTATACCCTTATCATTATCATTATTATTATTAGTAGTAGTAGAGAAAAATTATATATTTTTGTCATTTATATTAAGAAAGAGATGTTTTATAATAATTAATTCAACCAGTTTACTTCAAATATGTATTATCTTAAAAATTGAATTGCATTTTAAATTTATTAAAGATATTTTAAAGCATTTACTATGCATTTATGGATCTTTAAAAGTGTGCCTAAATTCAGGACAAGCCCAGTGCAGTGAGTGCCACCGATTGCCTTATGGCCCATTTTAAATTAAAACCAAGATTTTTATTACCATATTTTTCTAAGCTTAAATGTTTTTATGTAAGCAGATTCATTCTCTCTTAGATATTAGAGAATAAGTTAGCAATAAATCAAACATTATTCGTAAAAATTATTTTTACCAATCAGCAAATTAGTATTTTGATCTGAATAATATTGGTCTTCCAATCTCAGTTTTAAGACAGGCTGCACTTTGCCAATTAGGTCAACAACTGTTGAACGCTGTACGATTTTATTGAATGCAGAGTGAAGAGAAAATCTGATAAATTCCGAGTGATTAAAATTGAAAAAAGTACACCTACCACAAGCAAATACTTGTATTCTTATAGATATTTCGCTCTTTATAGGGTGAAAATTTGATTTGCGCAACTCTTACACTAAATGACAAATCCCATCATATATATATATATATATATATATATATATATATATATATATATATATATATATATATATATATATATATATATATATATATATATATATATATATATATATATATATATATATATATATATATATATATATTAGTGATGGAGGAGCAAAGCTTCCGCAACCGCATCCGCATCGCATATCAAAAAAATAATAACCGCACTTCAACAGCAATCGTGGTTATGAAAATTTCTAAAACCGCAACCGCATTCGCAACCGCTCTTATGGAAATGCGATTTTTCAGTTTTCGCTTCTGAAATAATAGAAACAAATTTAATTTTTGCTTATCGTACGGTATATATATATATATATATATATATATATATATATATATATATATATATATATATATATATATATATATATATATATATATATATATATATATATATATATATATATATATATATAGATTGAGAGAGAGAGAAAGAGTCAGCTATGTATGACTCATATTGAGTTGCATGAGTCGCGTGCGAGTTAGCTTCTCAAGTTACCAATGCGAAATTTAGAGGGGATCCTTCAAGGCTTTGAAAATTTCGAACTTCTCTCAAAAGGATGACATATAAATATATATATATATATATATATATATTATATATATATATATATATATATATATATATATATATATATATATATATATATATATATATATATATATATATATATATATATATATATATATATATATATATATATATATATATATATATATATATATATATATATATATATATATATATATATATAAAATCGAGTTCGAGTCCTAAGTTTTAAAAGAAACATTAGGATTCTTCAGGAGTTATCATTCGTCATTCGCTATCACTCTTCAAAAAGGTTCTCGCAGCAGCAGTCTACGAAAGATGTTGTCAAGAGGGGATTGAAATGAGGGTCCTTTTTAGGCGTCAGGGAGGAACAATATTAAAATTTTTCCCTTTTAAAAGGTATAATAGAATGTGTCACTTTTTTTCATTATTTTGGGAAAATTAGTTTCTCTTTCAAAGTATTTGACTCTTTAGTATATTTATTTTAAATACCCTTCCAGGTTATGTCTGTATATCTCTTTCTCTTTCTCTCTCTCTCTCTATATATATATAATATATCTCCTATAATATATATATATATATCTATATATATATATATATATATATATATATATATATATATATATATATATATATATATATATATATATATATATATATATATATATATATATTCGTGAATATAAATGAGATGGAAAGTCTCATATAAATTTCAGTACAAAGCAGTAAAGAAGTTCTACAAAATACCCAAAATTTGAAACTCATTCGTGTTCAACAGACCATTTGGAGATCAAAGATTGAGAGAGAAAATTCAAAGAGCAGAATAAGTAAATAGTAAGTTATTGAATTTGATGTTGACTTATGAACAATTAAAGCAGTTTATTTTCCACTATCTTTAAAACTGCGATTTTCAAAAAAAAATTTTTTTCCTAAGTGAAACATTTAAACTTGACTCTCTAAGCACTTTATTTATAAAGCAAAATTCATAAACTTAAAATTCAGTAAAGTAAAAATAATAAATCTCGCTAAGCAAAAATTTAATAAATAATTTTTCCTAAAGATAAAATTGTTGAATATTTTTAATATTTTCAATATTTTTAATTAATTTTTTTTCTTTATATTATATATATACTATATATATATATTATATATATATATATATATATATATATATATATATATATAATATATATATATATATATATATATATATATATATATTATATATTTTATTTTTATATTTATATAAATATATATTATTATATATATATATTATAATATATATATATATTATATATATATATATATATATATATATATATATATATATATATATATATATATATATATATATATATATATATATATATATATATATATATATATATATAATATGTATGACAATTGTTTTGTAGTGTCAAGCTTTGACAGCATAAAGAAAGTCAAAAAAACAAAGTCAAAATCTTATCTCTCCACAAATCTGATTTAAAATTTCAAGTTTGCATTAATTCAAAAAATATTAAAATACTTTGCTTTAAAAAAAACTTTAAAATTTTTTTAAAAATATCACACACAACACATACAACGTAATAAATTTATTATATATATATATATATATATATATATATATATATATATATATATATATATATATATATATATATATATATATATATAAGTATATATATATATATATATAGCTGTGTGTGAAAGTATGTTTGTGTGTGTGTGTGTGTTCAATGTGGTATTTTGTGGATTAACTGAAGGAAAATTTGAGTTGTAAAATTTAGCGGATTTCCTTCTGCTTGCATATATATTATATATATATATATATATATATATATATATATATATATATATATATATATATATATATATATATAATTATATATATATATATATATATATATAGAAGCTTTAAAGGCAATACGTGATTACGCATTCTCGCATCTTAAAGGTTACACTAATAAGTTAAGTTAAAAATTATTTCATTTAGATGTAAAACAATAAGTAAATTATTAAAGAAAGAAAAGAAAGAGAGAGAGAGAGAGAGAGAGAGAGAGAGAGAGAGATAGATAGAGAAAGAGAGAGAGAGAAAGAGAGAGAGAGACAGACAGACAGACAGACAAACAGACAGACAAGCAGACAGACAGAGAGGTTGGGTAAGTATCAGTATATTTAATAATACAGTATTAAAGGAACTGCATAGAGATATCCTAAAAATGAACAAAATTAGCATAACAACAATAGTCTAATTTATTAAGTTTTGAATTTCAATTAGTAGAATAAATTGAAAATTTAGATAAATTATAATTAAAAGAATGGGATTCCGTCTTTGTTATCTCGAATAGGAAACGAAACGTCCTATTTTAACTGTTTTAGAATTAATAATTACACCACATTTCTAATTAATGTAAAAGGATCTCTGTTTCTAT
>SEYY01000012.1:61277-76277 GCA_009176605.1 Armadillidium nasatum | reverse complement strand
TACTTCTTATTCTTGCAGAAGTAGATTAGTCGTCTGCCGGAGCAGCCATTATATTCCTTTATCCATTTCGGACGAATATTTTAGTCATTTAAGACCAATATATTCGTATTTTGTTCAAAACACCATCAAACGATATACCCATTGAAAAATATTTATTTAATTACCATATCTTAAAACCCTTTTTATAGATTTGGTTAAGCGACTTAAAGATATCATGAAACTTTCCTTCAATCAATGTAACTTCTGATTTGTTTGCGTTAAATCTCAAAGTATTGGTTTTTAATTCAGCTTCAAAAGAAGGTTAGATCTTATGTCGTTTACGAATATTTGTGTGCAGACTTCAGTACCCTCCACGTAGGTGAAACGATGGTACAAATGATAATTAGGATCTGAAAGCTTAACGGTTTCTCTTTTCACACAGACAGGCCATTATCCATTCCTGAATATCTCAGTCATAAAAAACATACAATGTCTAAAGATCATCCGAAATCCTCTAAAAACTTTTCAGTTCTTTTAAATCCTTTCGATCTGAAGCGAACGGCAAAATCTTGGATTCTCTGTTCATCAGAAGCTTATATTTCCTTAATAATTATATCATTAGTCAATAAATTTAAATTTATTTTATTAATAACTGAATCTTGGAATGATTTTGTGCTGATTTAAATTATATTAACAGTGTTTTTCCTATCGGTATATTTTTTTAGTAATTAAAGATAGTTTGAGGAACGGACAGATTATGGAAAAAAATAGTATATATATATATATATATATATATATATATATATATATATATATATATATATATATATATATATATATATATATATATATATATATATATATATATATATATATATATATATTTCCAACTTGTATGTAGCATATTTTGAAATGAAATGCAAAAAAAATCAATATCTGACGATTGAAGAGTTTCCTAATGTGGTTTGTCATTTGGCAACGTAAAAATAGCGAGAAATTCAAAATGAAATTTAAAAATAATAAAAATTTGCAAAAGATGAAATACTGCGTGTTCTTAATGTAATTTTTTATTATAAAAAGAATTTTAAGAATATTTTTATTCAATGCAATATTCTTGGTATATAAAGATTTGAAAGGCTTCTTGCTAAAATTATTGCAAAAAATTTCTTTTTACTCTGAACCATTTTATTTGTAGAGTAGTTGCCAAACTCAATAAATATGTCGGAAGTGGCAAACCTAATGATCTCTCACTCTCTCTCATTCATATATATATATATATATATATATATATATATATATATATATATATATATATATATATATATATATATATATATATATATATATATATATATATATATATATATATATATATATATATATATATATATATATATATATATATATATATATATATATATATATATATATATATATATATATTTGGGTGGACGTAGAGTCGGTTCGAATGGTGCAGTTAACCCTCTATTAGGAATATAGAGAGTTAGAGTGGACTAGAGCATTCTTTTCCACCTTTGTGTACAATGGCTCCTCTCTTTCGTATCTCATTCACACCTATGGTATATACAGCGTTCTTATGATTCTACATTGGAGAATATATACTCTTGGGCAGTAGTCACTTCCTTGTTCTTTCTATACACATCGGCACGCACTATGCACACAATAACACAACTTTAACAACGTTTTAAAAAGGAGAGATGGAGGAGTAGACTCCCAAAGATAATTGATCTCTCTCTCACTCCTCTTCAATTAACATCACAGGAGTTTGTGCCAACATAAAACTCTTGTCGTCTTCTGATACATACAATCCTCTATCATTATTAATTTTTGCAATTTTTGCAATTTCCATATTGTTAAACATCTCCCATCTTATGACTGAAACTTTCTGAAAAATCCATAACTAAGTTCATAATATTTATCATCTACTCTATTGACTATTCTAAAATCTTTCAGTATCTTAACTCCAAAATGGGACCTATTCTCTAGTATTTTGCTGTTTATGAAATTATTATTCTTGGCTATGTTACTGCTCATCACCACTACCAAAGGCTTTCCACAAATTCTCAAGGTACAACTGGTAAACTCCCCTTTCTTTCTATCCACAACAACTATGGGAAGATGGAGCAGCTCCTTATCCTTATCTCTGGATCGCTTTGGGGATGAACCCAACACACTAAACTTTTTCTTAATTAAACTACTAACATTTTTCCAACATTTCGATTCATCTGGTCACTCTTTAATCTGTATATCCTGCTCTTTCTCTTTATGTTTTCAACAATAAAGTCCCGCGTCTCTGACAAGGTGACGTTTTTGGAACTTCTGGTTGGACTTTAGATCGGATTCCTGTGTTTTCCTGTGGAATGGTTGCAGTAATAGCGGGATGGGTTCCAAAGAGTTGCAGAACGCATAACCATGAGGATTTTCTCTAACAAGTTTGCATACATCTTCGGTCTCTTACTTGCAACTATAACTCGTAAACTATTGTTTAACTCTGTTTGTTCTCATGCCGTTCTCGAAAACGATAATAATATTTTTGGTTTCCTTTCTTTCCCTTTTCTAAACTTTTTCTAAAAACTGACAACTCAAGCTCTGCTTCTTTCTCTTTCTATTCTCTTGCTTTTTTAAGTACTTCGGCGAATCTTTTGCTGTGGCGCTAGACACATCTTGGCTTTTGGTAGAGTCTAGCGAAAGCTTTGATTTGCTAAACTTCTCTGTTTCGGTGTTTATCCATCTCCCTGATTTCCTATGTCGTTTTAGAGCAGCTATATAAAAGTAATCTTTCATTATTTAATTAAATTAATAAATGTCGTAATCCTCATGATTTTGTCCTAGAGTCTCCTGAGCTCTGATATCTCGTATTTCAAGCTGGGACAGAGAAATCTTGTTGTTTTCAATGCTTCTTCTATCAGCTCAATATAATTTTCCATACAACTATTATGTCATGATAAACACGGAACCCATTATGACCTTTCTTGAAAAGATTGTATTGTTTTCCTCACTATACAAGCTTTTAAGAGGTTAGGTATTCTTCCCACCCTTTAGTTTCTTGCTCTGAGTAGGAGTGTCGTTGGTCCTTATATTTATTCATTTAATTAAATATTTCAGTAGTAGGAATTATGTAAACGTAACAATTGTTGACATAACCTGTTGATTTTCTTTAAAAATAGAAACTTTAAAAGGCATTTATTTTTTTTTAATTGCTTGGTCGATTTATTTTTTGCCAGGTGTTGAAACACCTAAATTTTTTCTTACCTATTTGGTAGTTAAAATAAAGATGGTAAACCTATTCAACAAAAGGAATATTTTAATGTTAAATCTTTAATTCGTCACCAAAACATCAAAATTATCCAACTTCTTGAGAAATGAATCAGGCATGTTTGCACATCAAAATAAAAATACTTTAATTAATAAGTCCCAAGATTGATTCCTTGTTTTTCCCATTCAATTTACTCTACATTCTACTTCTTTCTTTCATTTATCAATCATTATTAATATCTGCACAACAGTAACATTAATATATATACTTTTTTTTCCTTAAAACAAAGTTCGTACCTCATGGAGGAGGGAAACCTTCTAGGCAGTTTCTACCCACAATCCACATGAGAAATCGAACCAGAGACTTCGAGCACGTGATTCATTTACCGTTATTTCACAGGAGTGCGAATGATATTTTTTAAAAAAATTATTTTATCTCATAAATCTTAAGAAAGTTCAAATATGAGATAAGATATAAAAGAAATTTAGGCTAAATCATGTTATTTGATGTAGTTAACATTGAAATCTTTATGTTAAGTATAAAACGTACTCATTTCCTAGGGATAAATATTTGATTGTCACCTTTTAGTTTATAAAATAGCCATAATGGAAGCCTAAAATATCCTAAAAATGTGTATATTTGAGTAGATTACAAATTTTCTTGTTTTTTCTAAAGCTCTATGTATTTTTATCGTAAATTTAATTATTTTAAGCAATTTTAACAGACGACAATCTGTATTTATATAGAAAAAATAATAATAATAATAATAATAATAATAATAATAATAATAATAATAATAAGCTAAAAATCCGTCAGCTGTTAATTAAACTTTGGTTCGTATGCGACACACAAACATTAGCAACATTTTCCTATTTTTATTTTGGAAGCAAAATAGTTGTTGACCTGTATTTTATGTGCATAAATTTTCTTTATACTAAATTGATGCGATCCTATACTACTTAAGTCTTCTCTTCAAACAATATATATATATATATATATATATATATATATATATATATATATATATATATATATATATATATATATATATATATATATATATATATATATATATATATATATATATATATATATATATATATATATATATATATATATATATATATATATATATATATATTAATTATTATTATATATATATTTTTCGTAGTATAGATTAAATTTTAAAAATTAATATTAATTTATTAATTTAAATTATTAATCATTTATTTATTCATTTTTCATATATTTATTATTGTGTTTTAAATTCATTTGTTTTTGTTCTTTCTCAGCTTCGTCAAGCAATGCTTCCGTGAGGGAAAAAATCGTAACAATAATTCTGGAGAAAGAGAATTCCACTTTTGGTTTTACTCTTAAAGGTGGGATGAGTCTCAATGGAATTCCTCATCCATTGCTTGTAACTCACGTGAAACCAGGAGGCGCCGCAGATAGGTAATTTCTTTACCTTCTTATATAATATATATATATATATATATATATATATATATATATATATATATATATATATATATATATATATATATATATATATATATATATATATATATATATATATATATATATATATATGTGTGTGTGTGTGTGTGTGTGTGTGTGTGTGTGTGTGTGTGTGTGTGTGTGGGTGTGGGTGAAGTCGGGACCCATGTGTCTCCCACCCGAGAAATTACAAGCCGACGTTACAAGCCAGATTTCAAATGGCATTTGAAAGTATTGCACAGAAGAAAACTTGAAGAATAGCAATAGGTGTTCAATCTACAGTCTGGAAATTGTATAGTGAATGGGTAGAAAGTAGTCACACAAACTCAGCCAACACCAAAGGAAATGTTTGGGGCTAAAGAGCTCAGTTGAAGAGTACGTTGTAATTGCTATAATTTAAGAAAGAGAAAGAATAAATTTAGTAAGTAAAATGTTCTATACTCCGGCATTTTTATAATGAATAAATTCTTTCAATACAGAAAGAAATATTGTATATATCAAAATAAATTGCAAGAGTAGGAAACCTCCAAAATATTAAGTTAGAGTTGCTCATTTTCGAAAATTTTGTTTACAAAGATTTTCTGTCCCAAATAGAATTATGGAAAAAAAAGTGCTTTTATGAGTTCAACTTCTGTTGATTGGCTGCTTTCAAAATGAATATAATATACATACAAACTAACAAAACTTAACATAAGTGTTGAAATAAGAGTAGGTAATCATTCTTAAATACAAAATGCAAATTTGAGATTAAAACAGATCCCTGAATAATATTAACAATATTGAATTTAAAGGATGAAATACGACCTTTTGCAACAAAGTCTATAATTGACCAGAAATGAATAGTGAAATTTTAAAAATAGAGGCTTTGAATGTCTATTGAAAGCTTTCGGTATATTCAGAAGCATTTGCTAAAGATTACAAATTTACCAATAAATTGCATGTGAGAATTAACGCAAGTAAAGAAACGATATGAGTGTGTGGAACGTCATTTAGTATGAGCTCTCTTAAAAAGAGAAAGCAAACTACTAATGATTTCAAAATATCACTGTCTATTATAATAAAGATAGGAAAAGGAGAGCTGATAAGTCAAAATGTCCTTGGATTACAACCTTTCCAGGAGAGCTGTGCGTGGAAAATCTAGATCATGTAATGTATGTTCCATAGAAAGCGAACAATTTCCATGCACTTTCCTCTTCTTCTAGATCATCTTTAGCATCTTCATTTTATTCCACTTCGACGAGATGGGTTTGTGGTCAGTCAGAATACAGAAAGAACTCCCTTCGATGAAGTAGCTGAAATGAAAAAAGAGCAAGGTAGATAATTTCCTTTGGTTGAAGCAGCTGGTAGATGAATGCAAGAGGCACCCACATCCTCTTCCGATATTGATGCAAGCAGCTCCAATTGCAACCTTGGAGGTAATTACCTGAAGATGAAGAAGAGTAGACTCTTGTAGGTAGATGAGGAGAGTAGCGTCTACGAGAACATACGTAGATTCAAAAAAGGCCTATCGAGCAACCTCAGCCTAAGAGATCTTCATGAACTGTCCTCTTCTTTTCCTTTGCAGCAGAACGAATGAAGCGATGATAAAAAGCTATCATCATGTCAAATCTTTGCAATCTGGTAAGAACAGCGAGAGATGCTCCTTATAAAGTTCAGTAGAAGGACTGGCGAAAAGATCGTCCAAATATGCCCAGCAGAAAAGAAGACCACGAAGGACAGAGTCAGTGAATCCCTGAAAAGTCTGGGAAGCTTTGCGAAGGAGTTTAATGAGTTCAAAAAGAGTAATGACAGATATCTTCGTATTATCATTTGGTGCTACAGAAATATGATGGTATGCACAAACGAAATCAACCTAGGAAATGTTTGTGCAATTGTGAAGAAGTACTGAAAAGCCCTGGATGTGAGGGGATATTGCAGAGATCAGAGATTGTCACAGCATTGTGATCCCTGTAATTCTTACAAGATTCAGTCACCCTTGGTGGATTTGGAAATCAAATAGGGAAGGAAGACTCAACAAACTCAGGCATGTGTTCAAACTCAGCAAGAGAAACCTTGAGCTTCTTGGATGCGAAAATGTTATAGGCCCAATAATTTCATTGCGGTGTGTCATTATGTTGCACAAGAGACTGAGAAGAACAAACAAGGTCTGAGGAGAGAGGAAACTCCTGGAGAAGAATAGAAGAGAACTCAGGTGTAGAAAGGAGGGCCGACCGTGGAAAAGCAGACCAGAGGAGGAGAAGTGAGTTCACCCCAAGCTTCGATGGAAAAGTAAAACCAAACCAACCAAGTTCCGGTTGCTGAGCACTACAATATATATATATATATATATATATATATATATATATATATATATATATATATATATATATATATATATATATATATATATATATATATATATATATATATATATATATATATATATATATATATATATATATATATATATAGAAACATTTTGGGAAGATAAAGAAATTTACCTCCTCAGGGGTCGAACCACCGCATGTTGCGACTGCTAACGACAAAAGACTCGATGCTCTACCGCTGAGCAATCCTCGAACCCATAAAAGTTCCATTCAAGAACAGTTTCAAGCAACTTGAGCTTCCCGTCGAGGCGCTATCACCAGGTATTCACCCTGTTCCTCCCTTAATCACCTTATATATATATATATATATATATATATATATATATATATATATATATATATATATATATATATATATATATATATATATATATATATATATATATATATATATATATATATATATACTTCTCTGATTTTCTATGGAATGATTACTGTTTCCGTGGGAGGGGTCCCTCTGAGTGTGCAGAGCGCATAACCGAGGTGATTCTCTCTGGCATGGAGGCGTACATTCCATATTCTTTCCCTTCTACTAAACCTAACAAACCTTGGTTTAACTCTGCTTGTTCTCGTGCTATCCGCCACAGGGATGCTGCCTTCAGGGATTTCCGTCGTCTTCAAACTCCAGAAACTCATGCAACTTATATTTCATCCCGGAATCGTGCAAAATCTCTTCTCCGTAATACTAAAAACTCCTTTCTCCGCTTAAAATGCAACAATCTTTCTGGTTCTACTTCCTCACGCCCTTTCTGGCATTTTGCAAAAAATGTCAACTCTAACTTTGCTTCTTCCTCTTTCCCTCCTCTAGTATCTTCTGACGGCACAACTGCCGTTTTGCCTTCCTCTAAAGCTGAACTCTTCGCTCAAACTTTTGCTTCCAATTCAACCTTAGACGATTCCGGAGCTGTTCCTTCTCCTTCAACCCCCTCCAACTCATTTATGCCTAAAATTATAATTTCTTCTAAAGACGTCACTTCTGCTCTCTCTGAGCTTAACACTAAGAAGGCGTACGGTCCTGACGGTATCCCTCCTGTGGTTCTCAAAACTTGTGCTTCCGAGCTTGCACCCTGCCTTGGTAAACTATTTCGTCTATGTCTTTCTACTTCAACCTTCCCTTCTTGCTGGAAACGTGCGCTCATTCAGCCTGTGCCGAAGAAGGGGGACCCCTCTCAACCCTCTAACTATCGTCCCATTTCTTTAACCTCCGTTCTTTCTAAAGTTTTCGAATCTATCCTTAACAGGAAGATTTGGAAACATCTCAATTCTTCTAATCTTATCTCTGATCGCCAGTATGGCTTTCGTAAGAAACGCTCTACTGGTGATCTCCTTTCCCTTCTCTCTGACTCTTGGTCCTCCGCCCTTCGGCATTTCAGTGAATCTTTTGCTGTTGCGCTAGACATATCGAAAGCTTTGATTTCCAAACTTCCCTCTTTCGGAATCTATCCTTCTCTCTGTGACCTTCTCTCTGATTTCCTTTCCGGTCGTTCTATAGCAGCAGTTGTAGACGGCCACCGTTCTTCCTTTAAATCTATTAATAGTGGTGTTCCTCAAGGATCTGTCCTATCCCCAACACTTTTTCTACTTTTCATTAATGACCTTCTCTCTGTTACTTCATCTCCTATCCACTCATATACTGATGACTCCACCCTTCATTACTCTTTTCAATTTGAAAGGCGCCCCTCTCAACAACAGGTACTAGACGCAAGGAGGGTTGCCTTGGAGTAGCTGACCTCTGATCTATCTCTTATTTCTAATTGGGGCAGAGAGAACATGGTTGTTTTCAATGCCACCAAAACTCAATTCCTCCATCTCTCTACTTGACACAATCTTCCACACAACTATGATATCTTCTTCGAAAACACTCAACTCAGACCTTCATCTGTTCTTAATATTCTCGGTGTTTCCTTTTCTCGTGATCTTTCTTGGAAAGATCACATTACCTCTCTTTCTAAACAAGCTTCTAAGAGGTTAGGTGTTCTGAGGCGCCTTCAGCATTTCTTCACTCCATCCCAGTTGCTTGCTCTGTATAGGGGTGTTGTTCGCCCCTGTATGGAGTATGCTTCGCACATCTGGGGTGGTTCCACACATACAGCTCTCCTAGAGAAGGTGGAGTCTAGGGCATTTCGTCTCATCAACTCTCCTGCTCTTACTAACTCTCTTCAATCTCTTTCTGCCCGTCGAATTGTTGCGTCACTCTCTCTATACTATCGCTATTACAATGGACACTGCTCTTCTGAACTCTCTCGTCGCATACCTCCTACACAGTCTCATCCTTTCTCTGTCCAACTCTCTGACCCCAGACTTAATCGCTATGCTCTGTCCTACATGTACTCTACTGGTAAAGTCTGGAACACACTCCCTTCTTCTATTTTTCCAACTTCCTATGACTTACACACCTTCAAACGTCATGTATCAGGTCACGTCGGCCTTTAATTTGACCAGGCTTCCGTATTTTCCCCTAACTCTGGTGGAATTGTAGTAGGCCTCTGGCCTTTGCCCACCAGAGGTGAAATAAAAAAAAAAAAAAAAAAAAAAAAATATATATATATATATATATATATATATATATATATATATATATATATATATATATATATATATATATATATATATATATATATATATATATATATATATATATATATCTCACCTCTGGTGGGCAAAGGCCAGTGGCTTACCAAAAACTTCACCAGAATCAGGGGAAAAGACGGAAACCAGGTCAAATTAAAATTAAAAGCCGACGTGTCCTGATACACGACGTTTGAAGGTGTGTAAGTCATAGGAAGTTGGGAAAATAGATGAAGGGAGTGTATTCCAGACTTTACCAGTAGAGTACATGTAACATTGAGCATAGCGGTTAAGTCTGGGATCAGAGAGTTGGATAGAGAAAGGATGAGACTGTGTAGAAAGGCGAGTCGCACGAGCCCTTCTCAATGGAGGAGGTATGCGACGAGAGAATTCAGAAGAGCAGTGTCCATTGTAATAGCGATAGTATAGAGAGAGTGACGAAACAATTCGACGGGCAGAAAGAGATTGGAGAGAATTAGTGAGAGCAGGAGAGTTGATAAGTCTAAAAGCCCTAGACTCCACCTTCTCAAGGATAGCTGTATGAGTGAACCACCCCAGATGTGTGACGCAAACTCCATACAAGGGCGAACAACATCCCTATACAGAGCAAGCAACTGGGGTGGTGTGAAGAAATACTGAAGGCGTCTCAGAACACCCAACCTCCTAGAAGCTTGTTTAGAAAGAGAGGTAGTGTGAACTTTCCAAGAAAGATCACAAGAAAAAGAAACACCAAGAATATTAAGGAGAGATGAAGGTTTGAGTTGTGTGTTTTCGAAGAAGTTATCATAGTTGTGTGGAATATTGTGTCGAGTAGAGAGATGGAGGAATTGAGTTTTGGTGGCATTGAAAACAGGCATGTTCTCTCTGCCCCAATTTAAAATGCGAGATAGATCAGAGGTCAGCTGCTCCAATGGCTACCTTCCTTGCGTCTATTAACTGTCGTTGGGAAGGGCGCCTTTCAAATTGAAAAGAGTAATGAAGGGTGGAGTCATCGGCATAGGAGTGGATAGGAGATGAATTAAAAGAGAGAAGGTCATTAATGAAAAGCAGAAAAAGTGTTGGAGATCGCCAGTAGAGAGTTTCTTACGAAAGCCATACTGGCTGATCAGAGATAATATTAAAAGAATTGAGATGTTTCCAAATCTTCCTGTTAAGGATAGATTCGAAAACTTTAGAAAGAACGGAGGTTAAAGAAATGGGACGATAGTTAGAGGGTTGAGAGGGGTCCGCCTTCTTCGGCACAGGCTGAATGAGCGCACGTTTCCAGAAAGAAGGGAAGGTTGAAGTAGAAAGACATAGACGAAAAAGTTTATCAAGGCAGGGTGCAAGCTCGGAAGCACAAGTTTTGAGAACCACAGGAGGAATACCATCAGGACCGTACGCCTTCTTAGTGTTAAGCTCAGTGAGAGCAGAAATGACGTATTTAGAAGAAATTCTAATTTTAGGCATAAATGAGTTGGAGGGGGTTGAAGGAGTAGGAAAAGCTCCGGAATCGTCTGACGTTGAATTGAAAGCAAAAGTTTGAGCAAAATCGCAAAACGGCAGTTGTTCCTTCAGAAGATACTAAAGGAGGGAAAGAGGAAAAAGCAAAGTTAGAGTTAAAATTTTTTGCAAAATGCCAGAAAGGGCGAGATTAAGAGGAACCAGAAAGATTATTGCATTTGCGGCGGAGAAAAGAGTTTTTGGTATCTCGAAGAACAGATTTTGCACGATTCCGGGATCTAATATAAGTAGCATGAGTTTCTGGAGTTTGAAGGCGACGGTAATCCCTGAAGGCAGCATCCCTTCGACGGATAGCACGAGAACAAGCAGAGTTAAACCAAGATTTGTTAGGTTTAGTGGAAGGGAAAGAAAATACCTGTAGAATGTACGCCTCCATGCCAGAGAGAATCACCTCGGTTATGCGCTCTGTACACTCCGAGGGACCCCTCCCAGGGAAACAGTAATCATTCCATGGAAAATCAGAAAAGTACAACCGCAAGTCAGACCAGTAAGTGGCACCGAAATATCAGAAACGTCTCCTTGCCGAAGGCGGGGGACGTTCTTGCGGAAGACTTGAAGAGACAGGACAAGATACAGAGATAAGAAGGTGATCAGATGAACCCAGAGGAGGAAAGAGTTTAACAGTGTAAGGAGAAGGATAAGAAATTAGGAAAAGATCAAGTATGTTGGGTTCATCACCAAGACAGTCAGGGAAACGGGTAGGGATATGTACCAACTGCTCAAGGCTATTCTGATAGAAAATTGGTAGGCGAGTTCACCAGCTGGATCCTGAGAACTAGATGAAAGCCATTGGCGGTGGTGAACATTGAAATCACCTAATATAATGATTTCAGAGAAAGGAGAAGAAGAAAGAATGTGTTCTATTTTGGATAGTCAGTAGAGTTAGGAGATAAGTAGACAGAACAGATAAATTTAGTTGTAGAGTTGCAAGAAAGTTTAAGCCATAAAGTAGAGAATTCAGAAGACTCGAAATTAGAGACACGAGAAGAAACAACATCGTTGCGCACGTATGCGCAACATCCGCCTTTGGCTGAAAGTTGAGGATAGAGACAGTAGGAGAAAACAGAGTAGGGCTTGCTGTCAGAGCACTCAAACACCTGAGTTTCGGTTAAGAATAAGAGATGAGGACTAGAAGAAGAGAGGTGGTGTTCGACAAAGTGGAAATTAGTATAGAGACCGCGAATGTTGCAGAAGTTAATGAAAAAGGGAAGTCGTGCACCAGGGCAAGTCGGCATAGAGGTCTTGGTGGCACCAACCCCATCACCGGAGGCCACCAACTCCCAAGTGGTGATGGGGAAAGGAGTGGATGAGGGACATTCTTTGGATGCCGCCCCTCGAAGCATCTCCGAGGCAGTTTTATGTTTCGCCATTGTAGTTGTTATTTAAGGTAATGTAAGTGTAAGCGCTTGTAAATTTGTGGGAATGTGAGAAGGGAGTCGCGGGAAGGAGAAGTGGGAGCATAGACACTCCTATGTGAGAGGAGGGTACACAAGAGACCCTCTGAGAAGGTGAAACGCGAAAAGGAACGAACCAAAGGGCAACGGAGTGAAATAAATGGAATGGTCTAGCCCATTCTATCACCCTGCGGTTAAGCCCAATTGGGGGTACTTTCATCGCTTCGGACGGCGCTACGTCCTCCCCTATATATATATATATATATATATATATATATATATATATATATATATATATATATATATATATATATATATATATATATATATATATATATATATATATATATATATATATATATATATATATATATATATATATATAGGGAAGGAAGTTTGAAAGCAGGAGATCGCCTAGTGGCTGTGGACGGAAAAGATTTGACGCGTTGCACTTTAAATCAAGCTCAAATCGCTCTTCAGGAAATCGAAAGTGTGGCCACTATTGGAATTCGGTAAGCGCAAGTCATGATAATAATAATAATAATAATAATAATAATAATAATAATAATAATAATAATAATAATAATAATAATAATAATAAATAATAATAATAATAATAATAATAATAATAATAATAATAATAATAATAATAATAATAATAATAATAATAATAATAATAAAGAATGTCAGCTTCAACAACGATAAACAGGTACAGGCCCTATAGGCACGCATATCCCATGTGGAGTCCCGCTTTGACTACATGCAAGACATGCTTCACAGACTTTTGTATGTCCCCACAACACTCTACATAGCGCTATCGTTCAGCTATACCTACTCAGGAGTGTTCTCGCTCTTCCTCCGGTAGTAGGAATGATACGAGCTATTATAACCGGACCTTTAGTGATGATGCTCGTAAGTGTATTCTTCCATGTTCTTTTCTGGGAAACCCAGATGCCAATCAGTAGACGGGGTTACTGATACTGGCACTTCTATTCGCTCAATCCCCCGACTTCTCAGCATCTTTTATCCTTCTATGTCTCTTCACTTTCTTATTGAGACGTGCACAACTATCTCGCCTCCCAAGAGACTCTTCCTCTCCTTCAACACCTATTCCAGGAGCACCCTTGTATGCAGCTAACGGCACTGCCATTGATACATACGAGGATAGGAAGTTGCTCTTTGGATTTTAATTTTTGCCAGACCTTTCGTTGAGTTTGGGGGCCGATTTTGGGGGCTGATTTTTTTTTGCCCATTTCGACCTAGCAGTGGAACTTACGTAACTAGCGATTATTCGATGGTTCAACCACCCATAAAGCTTGGGATGCACTTACAACTGCTCCGCTTGTTAGCATTTCTACAGTCAGTCCTACTGTTTCTAACTCTTCGGAGTACATTTCTATCGTTTCTCAAGGGTTTCCTTCTCTCTTGAAACCTTGTTCTTCTCACTCTCCTACGAAACACAGTGTTACTCACTACACTGAGACCACTGGCTCTCCTACGTTTGCTCTTCCACGTCGTCTGTCACCGAAGAAACTTAAAGTTGCTTACGCTGAATTTGAGCGCATGATGGAATTTGGCATCATTCACACTTCAAAGTCTGCTTGAAGTTCTCCTCTTTATCTGGTCCCTAATTCTATGCCAGGTGATTGGAAGCCGTGTGGGGATTATTGGGCCCTTAATGCTGCTACTGTGCCAGATAGATACGGGATACCCGTATTTTCATGGTTGCACGATCTCCTCCAATGTTATTCTCATCCGGGCTTATCACGAAATTTCCGTCGCACCGGAAAACATCTCGAAGATGGCAGTCTTCTGTTTGCCTTATCTAGATGATCTTCTTATTGCCAGTCCTTCTCCAGAGCTCTATAAAGACCACCTTCGTGCTGTATTCGCTCGACTTCATGAATTCAGCATCAAGGTGAACTCTGAGAAATATGTATTCTGTGTTTCTTCCCATGCCTTTTTACGACACATTTCTTCTACAGGAGTTTTGTCTCTTCAAGAGAGTGTCTCAGCTATTCGCTCTTTTCCTCTTCTGGAGACAGCGTCAACTTCGTCAATTTCTGGGAATAATAATTTTCTATCATTGTTTCGCCCTTTCTGTCGCAACTCTCTTTCACCTCTTACATCTCTTCATGAGCAGAATAAAAGAGTCCAGTCCACCAAGTTTACTTGAACGGATACTGCTCGAAATACTTTTGACAAAGTAAAGTCTTCTTTGGCTGACGCTACTCTCCTCGTTTATCTACAAGATATCCACAAGTGTTCTGCAGCAATACCAGGAAGGGAAATGGATACCTTGTTTTTTTCTCCAAGAAACTTCAACCGATTGAAACATGGCACAGTGTTTTCAGTCGTGAACTTCTTGCTATCTACCTCTCTGTCCGTCATTTTCGCTACTTTCTCAAGAGGACGT
>SEYY01000012.1:46277-56277 GCA_009176605.1 Armadillidium nasatum | reverse complement strand
GCTTCAACAAATAATGCTCCATTTCTGAGTGTGACATGCCATTGGCTTTCAGATGAGTTTGAACAATGTAGAGCTGTGCTTAGAGTTGTTCCTTTCCCTGGTTCACATACAGCTGAATTAATAAGTGAACAACTACACATTGTTCTGAATGAGTATAAGATCTCCAACAAAATTTTTCTTGTACTACGAGATTCCGCCGCAAATATGGTTGGTGGTATGAGGAAGTGTGGTGTACAGTCACTATCATGTTTCATACGCACATTGCAACTTTCAGTAAATGATTCAATATTTTCGCAAAAGGCTGTGAGCAATATAATTGCAAATAGCAGAAAAATAGTATCACACTTTAATCATTCTTCATTAGCGATTAGCAAATTAACTGAAATCCAGGAGCAGCTTAAAAGGACAAACATAAACTGATTCAAGATGTGTCTACTCGCTGGAATTCAACATAATATGTTGAAAATAAATTTAGAGCAGCTAAAAGCTCTTATAATGTATGCTGTTGACAATGACATTCCAACTTTATCAAGTTACCAATGGACAATTGTTGAAAAAGTTGTCCAGTTATTAGTCCATTTGAAGACATCAGCAAAGAATCAAGTAACAGAACATCAACTATATCAATGATAATCCCTACAATATTAGCTGATTTTATTTAGCTCTCAGATTATTTCTATTAAAAGCTACCAAACATACTGGTGAATTTAGTGGAATTATTTCAACTGTTGAAGAATTCAGTGCATCAACTGAAAAAAGATTTGCATCATACATAAATGAAAAATTTCTGTGCTTGGCTACGTTTCTCGATCCCAGATTTAAATTGAAATTTCAAAAGGATGACATTAAAGAAGACACTATTAAGAAATGGGTTATGGATATTGTAGAACATCAATCTGAGATAAATTCTATTGATAGTCAAACAGGAGACAGCTCTTCTAATGATGATCAAGATAATGAAACTTATGAAAGTGTACCTAAAACTGTTTCCCTTTCAAAACTGTTAGATGATTTTGAGTCAAATAAGCCTATGAAAATAAATTCAGACTTAGACGTTGCAAGTACAACAGATGTGCAACCCAAACTCAAGAGGAGTAAATCTGTTACTCGTAGATGCGCAAAGAAACTGGATCAATATTTAACTCTACCAACACTTCAAAGAAGCGAAAACCCATTTCTTTGGTGGAAAAAGACACGGGAGACTTTACCAATATTGAGCAATTTGGCTTCAAAATATTTAAGCGCACCACCATCATCTGTTGAGAGTGAAAGACTTTTTAGTACTATGAACCTACAAGGAAAAGGCTGTGTCCTGAAAATGGGGAAACTCTTATGTTTCTGCATTATAACTTAAGAGTATTGAACTTTAAATACTGATGAGCTTGAGAGCTTAGATAGAAGACAACATGAATTGAAGAGGCAACAGTATAAACAGAAAACATGGAAAACTGCCAAAATTTAGTAGTATTTTTATGCAATTTGTATGTATGTATTTGTAGTATTTATATTAATAATGAGTCAATTGTAATATGCTAATGTTTCATAATTTATGAATGATTTCTTAATAAAGTAAAAAAAAAAAAAAAAAAAAAAAAAAAAAAAAAAAAAAAAAAAAAAAAAAAGGCAAAAGCCATAATAGCAGCCAGGCACAAAATGACAAACAATTTGGGAATTATATTGGTATTGTTATTTGTTACTGTGTCGAAGCTATCTGATGATTAACTTGGCAGTTATAAAATAGTCTTGTAAAGGTTGGTTTGTTCTGGTAAAGGATTTAAGCAATCGGCCGATTAATCATGTGAATAGCCGATTACCGATTAATCGGTAAAATGGCCGATTAGGCCGATTATCTGCCGATTAATCGGTGCATCCTTAATATATATATATAGTAAGAATTGATAAATGTGGTAATGTATGAATATAATTTAGTTGCAGATAATCATGGAGAGATTAGCCATACAGAAGTGTTTAGAGTTACGCTTTTTCCAGAAGGACAATCCCTTGGATTTCAGTTGAATAATGACTTCAATGAGAAATATCCCACCATATCATCTATTGATCCTGGAGGAGTAGTGGAAAGGTAGTGTATTTTATTTTTATTGAACCACTAGTTCAGTTTCAATGTGGAAAACTCACAGTACAATGCTCATTCCATATACTTCCGTTTGTGAAGAGTCTCATTGTAAACAATTTTAGTATGCTATATATATATATATATATATATATATATATATATATATATATATATATATATATATATATATATATATATATATATATATATATATATATATATATATATATATATATATATATATATATATATATATATATATATATATATATATATATATATATATATATATATATATATATATATATATATATATATATATATATATATATATATAATATATATATATATATATATATATATATATATATATATATATATATATATATATATATATATATATATATATATATATATATATATATATATATATATATATATATATATATATATATATATATATATATATATATATAATATATATATATATATATATATATATATATATATATATATATATATATATATATATATATATATATATATATATATATATATATATATATATATATATATATATATATATATATATATATATATATATATATATATATATATATATATATATATATATATATATATATATATATATATATATATATATATATATATATATATATATATATATATATAGAGTGGGTGGAAAAAATCTTTCAAGCTTCGAATTCTAATAGGGCTCCAAAGTTGCGTATTTGCATGCTAATCAATGAAAAATAATGAAAAAAACCATATATGTCATCTTCAGTTCGCGAAAAGGGTCTAAAGTTTGGAAAAAAATGACAAAAAAAGCACCATATTTTAACTTCACATTCAAAATATACTGGTAAATTTTTCCGCTTTTAATAGAGTCTAAATACTTCGTTTTAATTGCCGAATGACAGAAAAATGACATTTAAAAACCATGCGCTAAATTTTATGTTAGCGCAAAAGGCCTAAAAATTTTTTAATGTATGTGAAAAATTGGAGTATTCATCGTCTTCACAATCAGAAGCACTGTGGTATTTTAAATTATAAAAAAGGCATCTTTCTTAATAATTCGTTAACGTCAGTCATTTTATACATTTTACTTTTCGCCCATTTCACAATTGTTTTATGAAATGACCCAAAACTCACCATGATGATGTACTTGCAATTCGAGTTCCACCAACACACTACACAACCATCCAAAAATTAGGATGTGTTAAATTATGTTGATTTAGTCAAGGAAATTGACTTAAATTCAGATTTTTTTTATCAAATTTTAGATTGTGGGTCTTGAGAGCAAACTTGCTCTAATGTAGCCATCACCTTTTTCTTGTCCGCACACTTTTTCTGCAAACTCTGTGAAAAGTTTAACGCTTTTTCAACAGTTTGGGTATGACAAGGAAAATTTAAAAAATGAAACTCGGGCAAAATTTTAAATTGCAGAACTGACGAAATAGTTACTGTTGTCAAGCTTTCCATCATTGGAGGGGGTGACAGCTTACATTTTGTCCATTATATCAACTCATTGTAGTCCGTGACATCAAAATTTATTGAGGGAATAGTAAATATTCTAACAAATTTCCCCTTCGGATGTTGAGTTCTTGCTTTTAGTATCCTCCTGTAACCCAACTTTCGAATGTGTTGTCTCTCATCCACTGTCATAGCCAACAACATGTTCTCTGGATGACAAAAGAACGCGTATTTCTCAATCACAGGATTGATGATTCTATTAATGTCGTCTGGAAAATGTTTCATGGTTTGAACAACCTTAAAGATATGTTTAAGACCATATTTCACTGACTTATATCTTTTAATGTCGAACCGGACAGGAGTATATGTTTTCACAATGTAGTTTACGTGTCTTGAGTTCGTTTGTAGGACTTGTTTTGGAAAAGAACAACCATAAGACCCTGTTTGCACATGTCAGCCACCAGGAGTGTCTGAGAAGTCCTGGATCTCTTACAGCCAGATCTGGAGCACATTGTCCTTTATTTATTTATCTGACAATATCCAGAAGGTGCTGTTGGTCTTTACAAAAATCATTTTATTTACATTAAAATTCATATTATCTAATTCAATTATTCTAATTTTCACTAGAAAATGACGCTGGTCTCGTCGTCTCTCCGTCCAAGTATCCAAATAAATGTCTGAATGGTAGCTCGTTGAAGTGAATAAGCAAATAAACCACTGAAACGGGCTCTGAATTTTAACTTCTATGTTGTGGATAACACCACTTCTCTCCTCCTGTTGTTGCTGTGCCATCACAACCAATCGCTTCCAGTTCATTAATGTCAATATCATTATCTTCCAGGTATTTACGAATGCAATTGGCTATTTCACTACTGGTTCCACTCACCGGTGTGACGTGACCGACATATTGCCCACCAAGTTCACGAATAAGTTAAGAACTGTCCCGACAGGTTTGTTTGATGTGATCCTTACTCAATGATCATATTTAATAGTTCACATCACGGTCAGAATAACTGCAATAAGGAAGTTTAAATTGCGATTTAGGATTGCGTTCATAAACAACACGCATTGGTTATCTCATTTATTAGATTTGGTGAAATACTGAGTATATTTGTAAAACGCTAAAACCCCAATTTTTCACGAAAGTTCCAAAATTTTACCCCAAATTTGCGAACTCAAAATGAAACGTGTGATTTTTTAAAAATATTTTTCCTATTTTTATCATGGGTCAAAAATGAAGTACTTAAACGATATTAGAAACCAAAACACGTAGCCTGTATAATTTTAGAGTAAAGGTAAATTTTGGTATTTTTGTCATTTTTTTTCAAAACTTCAGGCCATTTGCGTGAACTGAAGATCCAACGTATGATTTTTTCATTATTTTTTCGTTGATTAGTATGTAAACACACAACTTTTGAACCCTATTAGAATTCGATGCCCTAAAAATTGATTTTTCAACCCACCCTAAAATATATATATATATATATATATATATATATATATATATATATATATATATATATATATATATATATATATATATATATATATATATATATATATATATATATATATATATATATATATATATATATATATATATATATATATATATATATATATATATATATATATATATATATACTATATATATATATATATATATATATATATATATATATATATATATATTATATATATATATATATATATATATATATATATATATATATATATATATATATATATATATATATATATATATATATATATATACTCTGACTGACAAAGTTCGGAGGCCTACCAAATCCTACTATAGATGGAAAAAATTTCTGAACTAAGGCCAAATTAAGGGTCGATATGTTTAAATACACGGCGTATGAAAGTCAAAGGAAGTTGGAAATATAGATAAAAAGAGTGGGCTTCAGACTTAGCGTATGAAGTACAAGTGAGACTGAACATAGAAGTTGAGTCCGTGGTCAAAGAGTTGGATAGAGAAAGGATGAGATTGTGTGGAAATCGAGTCTCGCTCGAGTCCTTCTCATTGGAGAATTAATGAGGCCAAAAGAGTTGATAAGACGAAAGGCCGTAGACTCCACCTTTTCATGGAGTTCTTTGTGGGTGACACCGCTTCATATATGTGAAGCACACTCCATACTGAGCCAAGCAACATCCCTATAAGAAAAACACAAGTGAGGTTGTGTGAAAATATTCTTAGGACTGTTCAGAATACCCATCATCTTAGAAGATTGTTTGGAAAAAGATAACATAATCTTTCCAAGAAAGATCACTAAAAAAGATACACCGATATATATATAATATATATATATATATATATATATATATATATATATATATATATATATATATATATATATATATATATATATATATATATATATATATATATATATATATATATATATATATATATATATATATATATATATATATATTAGAGGAGAACTTTTGGAGGGTGTCATATTTTTTTCGAGGTAGCTAAATCTGGCAACCTGAACCTAACGGCCCTTTCTGCATTTACGTGCAATGCCGCATTCTCGGGGACCTTCCTGACCTTTTCTTTTCTTTTCACGGACCCAAGCGGACCCCCGGACCTTCAGATTCGAACCAAATTCAGCCGGATTAAACTGCAAAAAAAAAAAAAAATGGTCAGGAAAGAGAGTAAGGTGAACGCAGAGATTTTGCAAACTCAGGTAACTTCCTTGATACCTTTTTTGGGGGGTTCACAAGGCCCCCATGAGTGCCCTTTCCCCAGACTTGAGGTCAATATCAATGGGTTGAACCCCCCAAAATGGTGTCAGGAAAGAGCGTGAGGTCAATTTGAGAGGAGTGATTTGCATTGCAAATCAAAATTCCATTAGCCTCAGGTTGCCAGATTTAGCTACCTCGAAAAATTTGACACCCTCCAAAAGTGCTCCCCTTACTACTTTTATATATATATATATATATATATATATATATATATATATATATATATATATATATATATATATATATATATATATATATATATATATATATATATATATATATATATATATATATAATATATATATATATATATATATAAGGTTGTCGAGTAATATGTGTTGGAGACCGAGTTTTGAGCGTGAACGGTAGGAGCATATGTGGAATGAATTTGGAAGAAGTAAATCATTTAATAAACAGCTTCCGGATAAGTATTTCTCTCGATGTTGAAGTAGACGTTGCAGATTCAGTAATTCCTTCATTCGGAACATTCTCTATCAAACTTTCCAAGCGAACTTGCTGTCACGGAATTAAATTAACAAGTAGGTTTTCTCTTTTATTTCAATGGAATTAAATTAACAAGCAGGTTTTCTAATTTTATTTAAATGGAATTAAATTAACGGGTAGGTTTTCTAATTAGTATTATTTTAATGGTGTTAAATTAACGAATTGTTTTCTAATTTTATTTTAATGGAATTAAATAAACAAGCAAGTTTTCTAATTTTATTTAAATGGAATTAACGAGTAGGTTTTCTAATTAGTATTATTTTAATGGTGTTAAATTAACGAATATGCTTTCTAATTTTATTTAAATGGAATTAAATTAACAAGCAGGTTTCCTAATTTTATTTAAATGGAATTAAATTAACAAGTAGGTTTGTAATTAGTATTATTTTAATGGTGTTAGATTAACGAAGAGGTTTTCTAATTTTATTTTAATGGAATTAAATTAAGCAGGTTTTCTAATTTTATTTAAATGGAATTAACGAGTAGGTTTTCTAATTAGTATTATTTTAATGGTGTTAAATTAACGAATATGTTTTCTAATTTTATTTTAATGCAACTAAATTAACAGGCAAGTTTTCTAATTTTTTAAATGGAACTAAATTAACGAGTAGGTTTTCTTACTAGTATTATTTTAATGATGTTAAATTAACGAACAGGTTTTCTAATTTTATTTTAATGGAATTAAATTAACAAGCATGGTTTTCTAATTTTATTTAAATGGAATTAAATTAACAAGTAGGTTTGTACTAATTAGTATTATTTTAATGGTGTTAGATTAACGAAGAGGTTTTCTAATTTTATTTTAATATTTTAATGGAATTAAATTAACAAACAGGTTTTCTAATTTTATTTAAATGGAATTAACGAGTAGGTTTCCTAATTAGTATTATTTTAATGGTGTTAAATTAACGAATAGGTTTTCTAATTTTATTTTCATTGAACTAAATAAATTAACAAACAGGTTTTCTAATTTTAATTAAATGGAACTAAATTAAACGAATAGGTTTTCTTACTAGTATTTTTTTAATGATGTTAAATTAACGAATAGGTCTTCTAATTTTATTTTAATGGAATTAAATTAACATGCATGTTTTCTAATTTTATTTAAATTTAATTAACGAGTAGGTTTTTTATTAGTATTATTTTAATGGTTAAATTAACGAATAGGTTTTCTAATTTTATTTTAATGGAATTAAATTAACATACACGTTTTCTAATTTTATTGTAAAGTATTTAATTAACGAGTAGGTTTTATATTTTTATTTTAATAAATCGTATATATTTACAGCTTTTCTGAAATGATTTGTAGGTTACTCTTTGGCATGACTTTATATTCATTTTGGGGAGATATGTTTATTTTTCTTCCTATTACGATATATTTCATGGCTTATTTCCAATCTAACATTTATCTTTCTACTTCAAGAAAGAAGACGACTCAATTTTAACCAGCATTTTGAAGAAATATTTTTAATAAGTGGCATGACAGGTGGCTCCTCAGCACCATCGCTCAGGCATTCCTTCAAGTCGGAGATCAACTGATAGCCATTGATAACACGCTTTTATCTTCTCTTTCTCTCGAAGAAGTGGAAAATCTTCTTGACTTTAATTCCGATCTCGTTACTTTAAGAATACAAAAAGGTAAATAATTACAAACTATTTTATCAATATCTATTAATAATGGTCAGATGTTATCATTTACATACTGTAAAGGATGGGTGCATATTATTATTTTTATTATTATTATTATTTTATTATTATTATTTTATTATTATTATTATTGAATGAGTTTCAAAATATTTATTTTCTGTGCAGAAGACAGTTATGCTGTTACTTACTCCATCCAACTGGAAAGAGAAAAAGGTTTGTTAGGGATTAATGCAACTGGAAGCGAAGACCCTCTTGAACCAATTATAATTGGAGGTATCGTTCCAGGTGAGATTCTTTAAATAAATATTTATATCTATTGTTTTCTCTTCATAATTTATTATTTATTAAAATAATTATCTAAAACAGATAACTTTAATATTATTTTTTTTCATTTAGGTAGTTTAGCAGATCAAACAGGAGCCTTACACACTGGTGACAGGATTTTGTCCATTAATAATATATCTCTAAGAGGTAAAACTTTAAGTGAAGCAGTTCAGTTGCTTCAGGGTAATGATGGAATAGTTACACTGAAATTATCCAGACCTAAATTATCAGGAGCAGGTTTAGTACCTTTTGCATTCGTCCTATTTACAGTACTTTTGACATAACTTTTGAGGGGGTTTAAGAATATTATTCTCTAGTTTTATAAGATGAAAATGTAATAAAATCTTTCCCAGGGCTTTTTGAGGGGACTCTGCTCCTACTAATTTTTTAAAAACATTATGAAACATTTTTTAATATAATTATATATATATATATATATATATAAATATATATTATATATATATATATATATATATATATATATATATATATATATATATATATATATATATATATATATATATATATATATATATATATATATATATATATATATAGGTTGGTCTGGTTTCCACGACACTCCGTCATTGTCCATAGATTCTGCGGTTGAGTCTTGTGAAAGTGGTCCCTTTGATATGCTCCAAAGTACAAATGATCGACTTCAATCTAAACAAGAATCGCCAATGGAAATTTTTAGTTCCAGTTGGTATAATCCTCTTATTTTTAACTCTATTTGAGACATGTTTATAATTTATCATATCTCCAGGATATTTAAATTAATACAAATAGTTTTATAATAATAGATTAATGGCATCTAGATGAAGTGTAGATGAATCTTTGTTTAAACTCTAAAACTTTCTATTTCTTAACCCATATTTACAGCTTGTGGAAGTACCGTCCGCCGCAAATCAACATCAAATTCAACTTCTCAAAACTTCTGCAGACGATCATGGAATTCCTCCCATTCAAATGACAGTGGTCAATCGGGTAAACTTTATAGCCATAATTTATTGAATAGATTCTTGCCCTTTAAAGGATTCTGTCAGTTTCAATAAATTTATCCTATAAATTTTCTAGATGGAACCGATTGGGACAAAATGATTGCAGACTTAAATCAAATAAGTTCAACTTGTGGACTAAAAAAGAAAAATATTAATAATGGAAGCAGTGAAAATATAGGAACAT
>SEYY01000012.1:40000-41177 GCA_009176605.1 Armadillidium nasatum | reverse complement strand
AAGAAATTACAATTTTAGGCATAAATGGGTTGGAGGGAGTTGAAGGAGGAGGAACAGCTCCGAACTCGTCTAAGGATGAGTTGGAGGCAAAAGTTTGAGCAAAGAGTTCAGCTTTAGAAGAAGGCAAAACAGTAGTTATGCCGTTAGAAGATACTAAAGGAGGAAATTGAGGAAGAAGCAAATTTAGAGTTGACAGTTTTTGCAAAATTCCAGAAAGCGCGTAAGGAAGAAGAACCAGAAAGATAATTGCATTTTAAACGGAGAAACGATTGTTAGGAGTTACGGAGAATAGATTTTGCATGATTCTGGGATGAAATGTAAGTTGCTGAGTTTCTAGAGTTTGAAGACGATGGTAATCCTGAAGCGGCATCCCAGCGACGGATAGCACGAGAACAAGCAAAGTGAAACCAAGGTTTGTTAGCTTTAGTGGAAGGGAAAGAATATGGAATGTACGCCTCCATGCCAGAGAGAATCCTCGGTTATGCGCTCTGTACACTCTGATGGACCACTCACACGTAAACTGCATTCCATGGGAAATCAGAAAAGTACAACCGCAAGTCAGACCAGTTAGGGGCACTGAAATGCCAGAAACGTCTCCTCGCCGAAGGCGGTTGCCGTTCATTCGGAAGACTTGAAGAGACAGAACAAGATACGGAGGTAAGAAAGTGTACATATGAACCCAGAGGAGGAAATAGTTTATCAATGTAAAGAAAAGGATATGAAGTTAGGAAAATATCAAGTATGTTGGGTTCGTCACCAATGTGGTCAGGGAGATGGGTATGGATATGCACCAACTGCTCAAGGTTGTTCTGGATAGAAAATTTTTAGACGAGTTCACCAGTTGGATCATGAGAGCTAGATGAAAGCCATTGAACATTGAACATTGAAATCACCTAAAATGATGATTTCGAAGAAAGGAGAAGAAGAAACAATGCGTTGTATTTTGGAGTTAAGATTGTTGAATAAATTTTTAAAGTCTGTAGAATTAGGAAATAAATTGACAGAACAAATGAATTTGGTATTAGAGTTGTAGGAAAGTTTAAGCCATAAAGTAGAGAGGAAAGAGACAGTGGGAGGAAAGAGAATATTGTTTGCTGTTAGAGCACTCAAACACCTGAGATTCAGTTAAGAATAAGAGATGAGGTCTAGAAGAAAAGAGGTAGTACAAAGTGGAAAT
>SEYY01000012.1:0-37500 GCA_009176605.1 Armadillidium nasatum | reverse complement strand
TTTCGTTTCATGTTATTATAAAATAACCAGATGATACTTACATGACTCATGTTACACAAGATCCTGTCAAGGCCCGATGTATTACTGATGAAATAATTTCCTTAATTGATTCTCATAGAAAGATTTCCCTTAAAGCTATTATTTACGATGGGACTCTAATTAACACTGGATGAGTTGGTGGAGTTTTGAGACTGATTGAAATATGTTTGGAAAGACCGATACAGTGGTTAAATTACCACTGACATGCGGATGAATTTCCATTCAGACACATATTCGAGGTAATTGATGGAGAAATATCAGGACCGAAAACTTTGGAGATAAAATTGAAGATGTAAATAAGCTGGAGATAGTTGATTTTGAACTTGCAAACAAAAACCTTGAAAAAATTCCCGAAGATATCGTTAAGCATATTAGTACTGACCAAAAATATTTGTGTGAAATGTGTATTAGTATAAAATCAGGGAATATATCGCCATAATTAGCTCACAAATCTCCAGGCACCCTTCATCATACCAGATGGCTAACAAAAGCAAACAGGATCTTACGGTTATACGTTTCTACAAAACATCCAAATTTTTTTTTTTTTTTTGTAAAGCTTTTTAAAATCTAGTAAATATAATAATGAAAGTTTACACACCAGTGTAGTTTGGGATAAATTCATAACCAAAGGCAAACTGATGGTGCACGTAATTTTTGATACCTGATATGCTTACTTAAAGACATGGACAAAAATCTTATGATTATGGAGCGTGTATTAAGAAACAACTCTTGCCTTTGCTTCACCCTGAGAATGTATTGCTTACAATGTTAGCGGACACAAAAAAAGAGATAAGAGATTTATGTGTTCAACCAATTATTCAAGCAAGGAGTAAGGAATTCCAATACAAGAGTTTTTGAACTGCCTAAAACACTAAACTTTAATGCACATGATTATTCAAAAATGATTGATTGGGAAAAGGAAACAGTCACCCAGCCACCTGTTTTAAAGGATTTAACAATTGACGAAATAAAACAATTTGTAAATGGGCCAATTAACACTATTTTGTTTTCATGCTACAGCAATGGTGTAGAGCATGCAGTAAACGTAGTTACACAAACATCACAAGTAAGAATTGGGTGAAAACAGACATGAGTATATTTTGAATGTAATACAGTCCAGAAAAGAACTTAAGGAATTCGACAACAAAAAACACTGGCCCCAATAACTATTTAGATTTATAAAAAGATAAATGTTAAGAAGTTCGCTCGTGTTTTTGCTTATTTTTTAAAATTTGTAAGTTAATAACTTTTATTATAATTTAATATATATATTATTATATATATATATATATATATATATATATATATATATATATATATATATATATATATAATATATATATATATATATATATATATATATATATATATATATATATATATTCTGAAGTAAAAATAAAGGGATGAAATTCATAAGTATTGATGATCACTTTTTCATTTTCTCTTAAAGTTGAAGGAGATAGAGGTTTGTGAAGGGTATTGTGAGTATATATTTGATGTGTGTGCATGTAAGAATAAGTCTTATACCTTATTATCAGCCTCTGAGCCAGTGCTAAAAGAAAGAGGACGTATTGGTATAAATTTTTCTAATTTTTCAGGGGGGGTTGTACAACCTTATAATCTGAAATATAATGTTACATCATCATCCTGACGTCTATTCACACCGTAGTTTCTGGAAAAAAATTTTTTACCCACCCTAATATATATATATATATATATATATATATATATATTATATATATATATATATATATATATATATATATATATATATATATATATATATATATATATATATATATATATATATATATATATATATATATATATATATATATATATATATATATAAACAAATAAAAGAAATAAATATTTTTTAAAAATGTTTGCAAAAGTTTGTTTAAAATCATTTTTTTTAAGTACCTTGAAATCGTAATGGCGCGCAACGAGTTAGGCGATGGAAAGTTACTTTGTTGGATAGTGGTTCGCCTCCAGTCCGGTGAGCTTCAAGAGTACTTTTCAAACTCAACAGATGGCACGACCGACTTCATTTCTGACATAAAGCACATAAGTAATATAATTTAAATTTCATATTCAATCAAATGTGATATATAGTTGACAGTCAGATTGTACATATAATTTGTATACATAAAGATTGCGCTAGCCGGGAAAATATCCCCAATAGCCAATAGTATATTTTAAAATTTAACGTAGGTTTTTGCACGAGGTTCATAGGTTTTTCAATAGGATTTTCCATAGGGGATAAAAGATTTGATATAGATAAACCTATGGTAAATTTCTTATGGACCCTAAGCAAAGCTTGGTAGCAAAAATACCATAGTCACCCTTGTTTCTGTCATAGGAACCTATGGAGTTTGATTGCCTGGGGCTCTATGGTAATCAATTGATTTTATCATAGAACCTTTTTAAATAAATTTTACGGGTAATGGTAGCGTGGCAAGCTACTCTGTCTGGCTGTTCATTCCCCAGGATGCCCAAGAGATGAGACCCTGCAAAAATGTCAAATATTTTTTCTGTGAATGGAGAAAACACAGGAATTTTTGAATACGAGAAACCAAAGGGTGTATAGTAGAAGTCTTGGAGGAGAGTATGATACTTTTATAATCAGAAAAGATGGTGTATTTTGTTTATAATCGTAGCGAGTGCCAGAACTATTACCTCCAATTTGGCGATCAGGGTGTTGGACATAGTCCTGAAAGACAGCCCCTGCACCATTCTCACCCTCTCTCCTGGAGCCGTCTGTATAAACCTGAACTAATTTTGCATAGATCGTAATGTGGCTGAGGAATGAAGTTTTTAAGAAATTCGGCAGGTTAGAAGTTTTGTATAGGGAATGACGATAACGTGCATATCTTAGGGAGTGAATACTCCCACAGTGTAAAGAAATTATCATAATAAAATGGGAGGAAAGCTTTAAGAGGAAATTGAAAATCGAAATTGGAGATCATCACCAATGCAAGTAATTAGCAAATAAACGGTTTGTAGAAATACCTTCTCAAGGTGAATCATAGTCGAGGGTGATGGAGTCTGAAGACGGATATAAATATAGTAAGTAAGGTGCTCACTTCAAAAGGAACAGAGGCGCTACGCAAGCTTTCCATCAGGGACGATCTAAAACCCTCAGTCGCTATCAGCAGATCCCGGTTTTGAACGAAGTCGAGTTGCAGATGAGTGAAAGGTTTGTGTAGACAGTACTACCATAGTCTAATTCTAATCTAGCCATAGTTATATACAAAGAAAGGTTTTACCATCTGTATTCAACGTTGCAGAGGTGGTGTAGAATCTAAAATGCGAGGAACAGTTGACATTTAAATTAATATGGAGAATATACATGAGAAGGTCGTCAACGACAATTCCAAATGGTAATAATGGAAAACAAATTCATTTTATTTTAGAAAATCAGGAATAGTAGTACATGAGAAAAAGACTTAAAACAAAGTTAACTGAACTAAAGGATAAACAATATAAAGGGCATAATTATTTTGAAGTCTGTCCCAGTTTATTGAATATGGATCATAGGTATGTATTTTTTAAATTTACGTTTCATAAAATTATTTTCGCGAGATGTGCTCAAAAATTAGTACATATCTCTGCAGTAAACTAATGTACTGTACAGAAATGGAACTGTATTGATAGAAAAAAAATCAAGTCAAATGAAAAAAAAATATAAGTATATTTAAATTCCTACTTCGTTACCATTTATATTGTGATTCTGATAGGCTCTGTGATCTCGTGCTCATATGTAGCGTTCAATTTAAAGGTTGGACACACGAGTTAGATGAAGATTATCATGGTGAGTATCACAAGTAATATCTTTTTGAGTGTAACAAAGTTTGTAGATAGGATCTACGTTCTGCACTACTTAGGAGATATAATAAAATAATAATATATATTAATTATTTTATTAAAAGATATAAAATCTGATTCATCAATAACAAAAAGCAAACTTGTAATAAATAAGTATCTTAACGTTTAATCCTTTTAAGAAATATTAATTCAAAATAAAAATATTTAAATCTCCAGTAATAATTTTCTCTTTTAAATAATAATTATATTAATATTTAAAACACCGAAAAAAGCTGTTCCTAGCAGGAACACTTCACCATCAACAGTAACTAGACATAACTACTGAACCGACATTATTTCTGATTATTATTTTTACCAGTATGACAGAGAAAATGGCCAAGACAAATGATGTAAACATTTAAAATATTTTCCATAATTACAATGTTGGCTTCAACGTAAAAAATGTAACAAAAAGGAAAATTCCCAGCTGACAAAATCCACAAAGCATTGCATGAATTAATAAGACTTCAATCTTGGCTTGATACAAAACAAATGCTATCACTGCACTTGTCACAGAACTCACAACTATAGCAGACACTGTCCCATAAAGGAGAATCAGAACACTAATGAATCTGGTAAAAAAAAAAAATTAAGACTATCTTAATACAAATGAATCTGGTAAAACAAAATATAAACGAAAACCTTAATAATGAATCTAATGAATAGTTATTTAGCTAATTATTTAGCTTTACTAACACAACTAGCAATTATATATTTCATAATGTCTTCATAATTAGATTTAAATATGGATATTAAATTTAATTAAAATTGTATACTTACAATATTAATATTAATTTAATCAATAATTCATTTTATTTTAAATAAGAAAAACAATAAGATAATAACTTTTTTTAATTTAGAAAAATCTTAATCATTGTGCTATACTTTGCAAAATTTATTCTCACAGGTCTGCAAAAAAAAAATTTTTTTTAAAACCTGCATGTTTTATTTTTTTTAATTTTTTTTTTGGTGTAATGAATCTGAAATTGACCTCCACTTTTTTCCATCACGTATAATAAAGGATTGTAATGAACTGGCAATTATATATTTGATAACAATGTCTTCATAATTAGATTTAACTATGGATATTAAATTTAACTTTGGATACTTACAATATTAATTTAATCAAAAAGCATCATTAGAGAATTAAACACATTTAAATTTGTTATCCATGAAACACATTTGTTTATAAATGTTAAGTATTGCTCTGTTGGCTTGCAGAATCTTTGTTTCTTCTCTTTCATACTTCTCCTGGTGCGCTTTTGTTTTCCAGTATTCGCAGTTTCCCTTTTAAGAGTTCAACAGATTTATGGTCTTCTGTCTTTAGGGACCATGGAAAGACTTGTGTGGTGGCACTTGACATATCTAAGAAATATGACCAGGTATGGCATGCGTCACTGCTTTCCAGGCTCCCCTCCTCCTCTTTGCTTATTATGTCTAATTTTCTTTCTAATCGTTCAATTCGGCTGTTATTGATGGAGCGACTTCTTCCATTTCTGTCAATAGTGGTGTTCCTCAGGTTTCTGTCTTGTCTCCTACTCTATTCTTACTTTTCATTAATGATCTTCTCAACTAATCATCTAACCCCTATCCATTCATATACCAATGACTCGACCCTCCATTCTTCTACTCATTTCAAATCTGCTCCTTCCTTTGCATAGAGAGTTGCCTCTCGTCGTCTTCTTTCCGATTCCATTCTTGCAGATCTTGATAAAATTTTCCAGTGGGATCATCTCAACCTTGTGAAATTCAACTCTTTAAAAACTAACTTCTTGAAATCTCCCTTTCAAAGACACCTCCTAGCTTTTCTATTTCTTTCGATGGTTCTCCCGTCTCTCCTGTTGACAATATAAACATCCTTGGCCTTCACACAAACAAAAAAAATGTCTTGGAAACCTCATATCACAATGGTTGCTAGGACGGCCTCAAAGAAACTGGGAGTTCTGTTCAGACTGCGAGAATTTTCTTCTTCTTTGCAGTTACTCCAATTATACAAGGGCTTCATCCGCCATTGTATAGAGTACTGCTCTCATATTTGGAGTGGCTCAAGTTTCACCCGTCTTTTGGGTAGGGTTGAATCAAAGGATAAATATTAATGTACTTATAAATTGTTCCGCTCTTTCTAATTTACTTGACTCTATCTTTGCGACGTGAAGTTGGTGCCTTGTCCATTTCATATAGGTATTACAGCGGCAAATGCTCGAAGGAACTATCCAATCGTATACCTCCAGATTTACGGCGTCATCGTAGCACAAGGGGTACATTTGTCTGCGCATAATTTTGCGGAGACATAGGCAACTCCAGGCTTGTCCGCTGTGGTGCCTCCTTTTTTACTGCCACCTCTGTTTTGTGGAACTCTCTCCCATCACCTGTTTTTCCTGCCGAATTTAATCTCAATTCCTTTAAAACCCATATCTGTGCTCACCTAAGAAATTTAATTAGGTGGAATCTGCAGGTTTTTCTTTTTTAATTTTATTTTATCTTTCTCTCCAACACCCCATCCTTGAATATGGCTTTGCCCGTGAATGGTGTGCTGTTTAAAAAAAAAAAAAAAAAAAAAAAAAAAACCATCTCATATTCACATCTTCCGTGGTAGTCTCTTCATTTCTATAACATCCTGGTGGAATCTTTTCCCCTGCTCCTCACTGTAGTCTCCTAAGTTTTCAGGAAAGTATGTGTGTGTAAAAAATGGATTTTTAAGCTCATGTTGCAGCCTTGAACTTTGAATGCAGTTAGCATGCATTCTACTATGTTTTTGTAAACCGGATCTTTTGTTATTTCCCAAAAACTTATGCACTACGTTTTGAAATGAATCCCACACTTCTCTTTCACTTTCGGAATCTAGAAACAAGGAATTAGACAAGAGTTTACGTGTCTAGTCCAACAAAAACTCCCTCTTTCAACTTGGCCTAAGAGAGTTTTGGGAACTTGGAATATAGATACTTGAAACATTTTCCATCTTTTGGTAGAGATTTAACAAATTGTTTAATTAGTCCCAATTTCATATGAAGAGGTGTAAAAGGACGTTTCATGAGGAACCAAGCTTTTCTTGATGAGGTTCTTTCAATCAGGAGTTAGGTTGTCTTGAAATGGCCAGTTAGGTTTTTCCCAATGAAGGTCTCTGGTTCAACCATTCCACAAGCAATGGAAACAGAAATATTTTGAAGAGCCTGACTGTTTCCCAACAACATGGTTAGTATTTTAAAATCCCCACACACAATCCAGCAATGAACTTTGTACTTGATTTCCTCAAGAATTAGAGCCAAATCCTTATAATTTTCTTCCAGATGCACCAAGTGTCCAACTGGAAATGATGCAAATTTATTGGGATGATTCATATTCTATTTCAAATTGCCTCATGAGGCCAGAGATATCACTACAGAACACAGGATTCCCCTCTTTGCAGTAAAACGATGTGAATTCTCTCTCTCTCTCTCTGAACCAAGAAAATTACGTTGTAAGTAACAGAAGGTTTTTATTTTTGAGTCTTGAACCCAACAATTCAGCAGCATCTTTTGAAAGTCCCAAATCTCCAACAAGGTGGTTTAGCTCGTTCTGGGAAAAAAGATGAGGCCCATCGTAAACAGAAAATTCAGACCCAGAACGTTCCTGTGTTGGACCTGCATTTTCTTCTTCTCCTTCTGACTCCAATCTGATATCATCCAAATTAGATGGCGGAAGTGGTACTGGCATTTCACTTGAGTGAAGCGCGGGACGAATGGCTGAATTAATGACATTTTTTTTTTTTTGCTATTGAAACCTTTAACGTCAACCAAAGTAGCAATCGTTACTGTGGTTCTGTTGCTCACGCCGCACCACAGGATGGCAAAATTAAAACTATGTTTTTTACCTTTGTACCACTGACGGAGTTCTTCGAATTTCCTGCACACCTTATGGGGGTCCCCCCCCAAGTCTTGTCTTGATCGTTTTAGTTTCAAATACGCAAAATATACTTTCTTTACAAAATCACTTGTTTCTTCATTGTGCTTTAATTGTATATTCTCCACATATAGAACAAAAGTTATCCAAAGAAATAACAGGTTCTTTGAGACATATTGCAAGAGTATAAACTTTTAACATTGAGAATTGTACTGGCACGCTTGTATGCTGAACTAGTAATGACGCATAAAATAAAAATAAAAATTCTTCCAACAACAAACTGAAACATGTCATTCTACACAAATGCTTTAGTCATATATATAATATATATATATATATATATATATATATATATATATATATATATATATATATATATATATATATATATATATATATATATATATATATATATATATATATATATATATATATATATATATATATATATATATATATCAACAATAAAATGATTAATGAACAAGAATGTTAATCAACATTCAAGGGTAACTCAAAAGATATTTTGTTCAATGAAAGATTACACAACTATTAAATAAAATAGAAATTTTTTTGCAAGAAAACCTTGTGAGATCGAACTTTACGTATTTTTTTTTTGTGTTCAGCATGCAAAAACCTATAGGAAACAACTGAAAAATCCTATGTAGGTTTTTGGTTGCAGACCTGTGTTATTTATTGAGCATGCATGTATTTGTTCAAAAATAAAACTATTTTCTTTCAATATTTCATGCTATTATATAATAATCAATAAACATACCTTCCATATTTATGTTTCCGCAAAGTTGCCAGCGCAATAGTTGAAGCAAGAACATGAACCAAAAATATTGTAGAAAATGCCCATAGAAACATATACATCCAAACATCTTGAAATGTATCCAAAGAGTAGGTATAATGCGGGCTGTCTTTTTGTTCAAGTTCTGTACTATAAGCTACAAGACCACATTGACCACACGATAGCAAAGTAAAACATAGTGCGAAGAACAATGTAGAACTAGCCACATTATAGTTACAAATATTATTCCTAACTTCTCTCAAACATTTGTAATACCAAAATTGAAATATAAAAACCATTTATTGTTATTTTTTTTAAATATAGCCACCACTTCTGTGCACAGCCTTTATCTTAAACAAAATATAAATTTATTACTGTTTAAACTGCTTGAGGCTTTACACATTTAGGTATTTGAGATTATCAATCTGAAAGATATAAATAAATTCATAAAATTTAACATCAATGGTACACTATTAAGGAATTAGTTTTAGTACTCCATCGAAACTTAATGACAAAACATCTTTGGAAGATAAGAAAAAGAGACAGTAAGAAGCCACAAGAACTTATCAAAACTGTCCCGTCAAACTAAGGTGGATAATTTACCAACACAAATAAACATGCAAATATATATATATATATATATATATATATATATATATATATATATATATATATATATATATATATATATATATATATATTAGGGATGGAGCGATACCAAAATTTTTACCGATACCGATACCTAAAAAAATTACCAGATACCGAAATACCGATACCTTATATCGGTATCAAAATTTTTACCGATACTTTTACTTCCTATACATTTTTTTTTTTCCGATACCGATACCGATTTACTTTGTTCTTATCCAAAAATTTTGCCGATACCGATACCGGTATCGGAAAATATGCCGATACTTACCGATAAACGATACCGATAACCGATACTTCACTCCATCCCTATATATATATATATATATATATATATATATATATATATATATATATATATATATATATATATATATATATATATATATATATATATATATATATATATGGGATGATTAAGAATTTTTTTACGATTATAGTAAATTTGATGATGTTGAAATTGAAAATATATATTTAAAAAATTTCCATTATTGTAATAAATATAAGAATTTTATAATAACGAAGAATTAAATTGTCATTTCTTTATTCAAATGTGTAAATACAAGTAATTTTAATATATAACATAGGGTGTTCCACTCGCTTTCAGCCCAAGATATAGGCTTACAGATACCAAAGAAGTGGTCATAAGTTAATAAAATTTCCTACGAACAAACCTTTGTGTATGAGAAGTGAAGTAGAATCATGAGAGGTTGCGTCACTTGATACACATCCAACATCAGCATGTACAAATTTATTCCTTCTTTGAAGATTGGTTCATTTCTAAGGTATTTTGGCAGCTACCTTCTGTAACATTTAAGATCGTGTACAGGCATGCCTTGATGCTAATGACAATCACTTTCAACATTTGTTGTAATGTCAGCACGATTCTCACACATCAAGGTTTGTTCGTGGCAAATTTAATTAACTTATGAATAGTACTTCGATATATATAAATGCATATCTGGGGCTGAAAGCAAGTGAGCCACCCTATGGTATCTTTAGAACACTGATTTTAAAATTTGAACATGTGAGAAAATGGAGAGACATGAAAATTTCTAGTATTTTAGAGCTCATAAATTGTGATGCAGAAAAAACTTTTCTCCAATTTCTGAGATAATACGATATTGTATTGGAGAAGTATATGGGCCCCCACTACCAAACAGCCTTTCACTATCAATAAAAGAGGGTGGAATAGAGATATTTATTAGCCATATGTAAATTACTCGTCAGAAAATTGATGACAATTAATTATTATATATATATATATATATATATATATATATATATATATATATATATATATATATATATATATATATATATATATATATATATATATATATATATATATATATATATATATATCACACTTGGATCCAACTTGCACTTGTGTCAAATACTACTTGGAAAAAATAAAGTACTTTTAAATACAAGTTAAAATCCAAAAGTAAAAATCCTACAAATTTATCCTGAAAAGAAAAAAATGTATATCTGATCTTCAAACGTAAGATTTGTTAAAGTAGTTCTTGAATTTGGATAAATTTCTATTATTATTATTATTATTATTATTGAATTTGGTTTAGCAAATTTTAGAAAAATAGTTGAACAGTTTAGGTGTTCCAACTTTTTTTTTTTTTTTTTTTTTTTTTTTTAACACTTGCCACCACTCACTACAAATCCCCTTTCAAGGATGGGACAAGTTTGAAATAAAAGGAAACCCACCCAAACTCAAGCTTAATGCAAATCTCTCAGAGGAGCGATATTGTAGGCCTTAAAGAGGCCTTCAAATTATATATATATATATATATATATATATATATATATATATATATATATATATATATATATATATATATATATATATATATATATATATATATATATATATATATATATATATATATATATTTCTACTATAAATTTGAAAGTATGGGACAGTTTATTAATCTTTTAGTATAAGACTCGACCCTATCCTTAAAAAAAGATGGAACTGGCTGGAACTCCCACAAATGTGAGAATAGTTCTCCATACAAAGGCTGATAAGATCAATATATAAATGAAGTACAGCTTGAAAGAAAAAAAAATTCCATAACATGAACAGAACTCCCAGTTTCCTTGAAGCAACCTTATCAACTATTGTAAAATGAGATTTTCAAGACAATTATTGTTTATGTTCAGACCAAAGATGCTTATATCATTCACAGGTAAGACGGAATAGACATTGAAGGAGATAAGAGAGCTGAAAGGTGTCATTTTAAAATTTTAATATTTGAAGTTGAAGGAACCCCACCTGAAAATCACATCCAGATCAGCAAGAATAGAATAAGAAAGATGAAGATGAGAAGCAACTCTAGATGCAAAAGAAGGTGCAGATGAGTAGAAGAATGGAGAATCTAAATTTTGGGCATAAGAATGATTAGAGCTGAAGGAACAGCTGAAATGATCATTGTTTAAAAGTAAGAATAAAGTTGGAGATAGAAAAGAACCCTGAGAGAAAATACAATAGGAAAGAAAGAAGAGGTCACTCCAACAACACGGGCTGATATGGAATGATCAGAGAGAAAACTAGACATGAGTAAGCAAAGAGAAACAAGAAACTGTATGGGAGTTTAAGGAATCTTAAAAGTTTTGGATATCTTCAAATGCCACTGCTCAAAACTCTCCATAGTTTCTAATGCCAGAATACTATAAATCAGATAATAGGAAAGATCATCATCATTGATTTCAATCATTAAAAGCCATACCAATGATGAGAAAGAATGGAATAAGACTCTAAATGATCCACGAAATGAGAGTTAAAAAGAGTTTCAAAGATTTTAGACAACACCAGTGAAAACTATAAGATTATAGCTTGAAGAATCAGAGTGGCTACCCCTCTTTGGGATCGGCTTAACATATTTGTTCTTCCAAAATTAAGGAAAACTATTAGTACACTTGCATAGAAAGAGTTGAACAAGGAAAGGAGACAACTCAGACACACACTCCCTCAGAACACTGAAAAGAATACCATCAGTGTCACAAGCCTTAGATCTCAGGGTCTCACTCCATCATTTGTAATCATAGGTAGAAACATGGGACTCCTCAGAAGAGATATAGGAGGAAGGACTCAAGAATCATTTTAATGGAATTAGATGAAAAAAAAAAAAAAAAAAAAAAGAGGCTGAAAAGATTCGTTTTTACAGGAGAATTAGCTACAGACCATAGATGGAACATATAACAGAAATATTCTTAAAGATAGGCAAAGAAATTTTTTAAGCATTTGAGGATGCAACTATTGAGGATGCTACATATTTTCTTTGGTCTTTTAATTGAACTTTTTTAGTATAAATTTACTTTATAATTTGTTTTAATAACTATAACTTTAATATTTTTAATTAATGATTTTAAGTTTTTAATAATTTTAACTTATTCTTTTTAATGTTTGTTTACAATATTGTGTGTTTGCGTGCGTACGTGCGTGGGTGCGTGAGTGAGTGTGTTCATGCGTCCGTGTTCATCCCGCTTCTTTGTGCGTGCGTGCGTGATTGTGTGAGTGCGTGTGTGTGCGTTTTTTTTTTATGTCTAACTTGAGTTATTCGTGGGGTTGGGTGTAGACGGGGGGTTTCTATTACCTTTGCTAACGTTCGTGGCCTTCGATTTAATTTAGCGTCTGTTGAACACCTAACTACCTCTCATCCTAATCTTTTGCTTCTGTCTGAGACCCAGTTGGACAGAGATTCTTTCTCTAGCAATCTTAATGTCTCTAACTACAACTTTTTTCACAATTTCCAGTCTAAATGGTGGAGTCTGTGCCTATATTAACATTAACACTCCTGTGACACGTCTCGTAAATCTAGAATCTCCTAATTTCGATGTTTTATGGCTTAAAATCTGTCTTCCTACTACTACAATTATCTTGTGTTTCTGCTACTGCTCCCCTAATGGAACAGATTTTCCAGTTTTCTTTCAATATCTTACTACTACTCACGACCTCTTCTCATCCAAATGCTGAGGTCCTCTATTTAGGGGATTTCAACGTACACCACACTGAATGGTTGGGTTCCTCTCATACTGATACAGGTGGGAGGGAGGCCAAATCATTCAGCATTCTTAACGATTTGGAGCAGTTGATTAGGGAACCCACACACATTCCAGATCGTCCTAACCAATTCTTGAATACACTTGATTTATGCTTCACCACTACTCCTTCTAGTTATAAATACACCATTTTCCCTCCTATTGGTAACTCTGACCATAATCTTATAGCTCTTAGTTATAATGCTTTCTCTCCAACAGCTCCACCATGCCCTAAACGTACTTTCTGGCACTTTAATCGGGCTAATTGGGGGCAATGCGCCGCTTCTTTGCTAACTATCATTGGAGTGAATCTTGTTTTGTCTCGGGGAACGCTTCTGTCTCTGCTGAAAAGGTAGGGGCCGTAATCCTTGATGGGATGGGCAGATTCATTCCATCTTCAACTAAATCTTTTTCTCCTCAAAATCCTTGGTTCAATGGCAATTGTTCTCTTGCCCTTCATGAGAGAGACAGTGCTTATCGTGAATGGATAAACTCTCCTTCTCCTATCACTCTTGCTAATTTTCATTCTGCTTGGAATCGTTGCAGGGACGTTCTTCAACAGACTAAGCGTACTTTCATTAAAAGGAAGTGCGCTGACCTCCATGGCTCTCCTACTGATAAAAATTTCTGGCCTCTTGTCAAAAATATCTCTAACAACTTCTGTAAATCTGCCTTTCCTCCTCTTATTCGCTCTGATGGTTCTGTAGCTAATACTCCTTCTGAAAAGGCTAATCTCTTCGGCCTCCTTTTTTCATCTAATTCCACCCTGCTCGATTCTGGCATCCCTCCTCCTACTCCTTCTCCTCTCAGGTGTCCCATGTCTGTACCTGTAATTACTCATGATCAGGTGCATGGGATCCTGAAATCTATGAACGTCAGGAAGGCAAGTGGCCCGGATGGCATTCCCCCCCGTGTTCTGAGGGAGTGTGCTTCCGAGTTAGAAGGCATATAGTCCTGATGGTATTCCTCATGCGCTTCTCAAAACTTGTGCTTCCGAGCTTGCACCCTGCCTTGGTATATTATTTCATCTTTGCATTTCTACTTCAAACTTCCCTTCTTGCTGGAAAAATGCGCTCATTCAGTCTGTGCTGAAGGGGGATCCCTCTCAATCCTCCAACTATCATCCCATTTCTTTGACCTTCGTTCTCTCAAGTTTTTGAATCTATCCTTAACTGGAAGATTTGGAAATATCTCAATTTTTCTAATCATATCTCAGATCACCAGTATGACTTTTGTAAGAAATGCTCTACTGGTGATCTTCTTTTCCTTTTCTCTGACTCTTGGTCCTCTGCTCTTTGAAATTTCGGTTAATCGTTTGTTGTCAAGGTGGACATATCGAAAGCCTTCGATAGAATCTGGAACAAAAGTTTGATTTTTAAACTTCCCTCGTTTGGTATCTGTCCATCTCTCTAATTTCCTTTCCAGTCATTCTATAGCAGCTGTTGTTGATGGTCATCGTTCTTCCATTAAATCTATTAATAGTGGTGTTCCTCAGAGTTCTGTTCTATCCACAACACTTTTTCTATTTTTCATTAACAATCTTTTCTATTAATTCATCTCTTATCCACTCCTATGCTGATTACTCCCCACTTCATTACTCCTTTCAGTTTGAAAGAGATCCCTCCCAACAGCACTTAATAGACAAGAAAAAGATTAGCCTTGGAGCAACTAACCTCTGATTTTTCACATATTTCAAATTGGGGTGGAGAAAACATGGTAGTTTTCAATGCCTCAAAAACTTAGTTCCTCCATCTTCCACACAACTATGATATCTTCTACGAAAACACACAATTCAAACCTTCATTTGTTCTTAATATTCTCAGTGTATCTTTTTCTCATGACCATTCTTGGAAAGATCACATTACTTCTCCCTCTAAACAAGCTTCTAAGAGGTTGGGTGTTCTGAGACGCCTTCAGAATTACTTCACACCACCCCAGTTGCTTGCTCTCTATAGGGGTATTGTTCATCCCTGTATGGAGTATGTTTCACATATCTGGGGTGGCTCCACTCATACAGCTTTCCTTGAGAAGGTGTAGTCTAGGTCTTTTCATCTCATCAGCACTCTTGCTCTTACTCTTTCCAATCTCTTTCTACTCGTTGAATTATTGCATCACTCTGCTATTACAATGGACACTGTTCTTCTGAACTCTCTCACTGCATACCTCTTCCATTGAGAAGAACTTGGATGACATGCCTTTCTACATGTATAGCTTCATCCTTTCTCTGTCCAACTCTCCGACCCCAGACTTAACCAATATGCTCAATCTTACATATACTCTAATGGTAAAGTCTGGAATACACTCCCTTTGTCTGTTTTCCCAACTTTCTTTGCTTGCATACTTTCAAACACAGTGTATCTGAACATATCGACCACCATTGACCAGGATGGAGTTTTTCCAACTGTGGTGGAATTCGGTGAGCCTCTGGCGTTTTCCCACCAGGGGAGATAGAGAAAAAAAAAAAAAAAAAAGTTGTACTTTTCTATATTAAGATGAATGTTAAGGATACAGTCATCATATAGTTAAAATTTGTTCAACAGATTGAAGTCCTTTTGCATCTTTTGCAATATTTTAAATTAGTTATCAAAAAAGAATGTGATAAGTAAATAAAAATGTATATATATCTATATATATATATATATATATATATATATATATATATATATATATATATATATATATATATATATATATATATATATATATATATATATATATATATATATATATATATATATATATATATATATATATATATATATATATATATATATATATATATATATATATATATATATATATATATATATATATATATATATATATATATATATATATATATATATATATATATATATATATATATATATATATATATATACGGTATATATATATATATATATATATATATATATATATATATATATATATATATATATATATATATATATATATATATATATATATATATATATATATATATATATATATATATATATATATATATATATATATATATATATATATATGAGTAAGTCTGTATCCATTGGCAACATTGATCCATCTATCAGTTAGGCCTGTTTCACACAGTAATGTCAATCATTCAGGTTATGATAAGTTGAACTAAGTACGCTAGTACACTAAATAATAATAATTATAATAATAATAGTAATAATATTAATAGGTATAAAAGAAATAAAAGCTAACCAATAATCATACAAATATCAAAAATCTGCATTGATATATCAGTTTCAATATATCAATATTTCCATATATCAAAAGGTCAGACAACATTTAATAAATACCATATATCATTTTTTTCTTCCGAAAACTATAAAATTTATTTGCAATTTCTATTCCTATGATCATATAGCAAACTCGTCACAAGTTTATCTAACCTTGAAACGGATCCATTCTTCTTATTACTCACTTTTATTAATCTCAAACAGGCTGCTCAACTGGCATTTATCATAGTACAATAAAACATAATTTGCAATAAAAGTATAACATGTTATACCTTAAATTTATAATATAAATATTTTGAAAAGTTTTTAGGAAAATGATAAATTAAACCATTAATAATATACGGTTTATATATAGTTTCAAATCCCTATGTATAGTTTCAGTTGAACTCACAATGTATAGGTTTATTATTAGTTTTAGCAACCTGGTTTCGTACAAAAAAATACATTACTGTGAAATCTATAGTTACCTTAAGTTTTCAAATATTGGTAAAGGATACTTTAAAATTTTTAAATTGAGAAGTATTACCTTGAAATAATAAAATTTTAATTTTAGATATTTTTATGTTGGGTTTATTAGTATTTGAAGAGGAAATACTTGGCATGATGTTTACATTTAATAATTGTTTAGAGAGATTATAATCTCAATCATTTGAGACTATAATCTCAGGCCTTTCATTTATTAATTTTTTGCAAGCAACAAATTTATCAGTTATATTTTCATTTAGAGTTTCTAGCTCATCTCTCAACTTTTTTTAAGGTTAAGCAATTATTTACTTTATCCTCACTGGATAAAGAATCAATTATAGGAACTAATTTATTTAATGTTTACGTAACAATTAACCTTTTACTACCTCACTTTATTAATTTTATAACACTTTTTAACTCCTCAAAAGGGCCTGAGGATTTAGCAAATTCCTCTACATGAGAGAGATTAATATCTAAGTGATACACTTGAGCATTTACACAAGTACCCCAATGCCTATTCAGCAACACAAACCTTAACCTTAAACCTAAATTCCTTAATTCTAAAATTATATAAATATATATATATATTATATATATATATATATATATATATATTATATATATATATATATATATATATATATATATATATATATATATATATATATATATATATATATATATATATATATATATATATATATAAATTCTGACTCTTTATAGGTCCAATATTTATGACCTGTTTTACAATTTACTTAGGTTTAATTAACAAAATAACCTTTAAATTAAGAACACATAGGGTAGACCTATGCTCTTATTAAAATTCACTTTATTTATAATTATATTTTTGTCCAAGTATAACCTGCTTAGAGAATTGCTTAAGACTTACGCCTAATTGGGTAGGCACAAACAAATTACGATATAATTAAAAATTTGACAAAGTAATTTGTATCTTGCCGTGTTGGTCAAATAATTACTGTAAAGACATTTTTAATTCTAAATACACCATTTACTTTAACTAATTCATTCATTTGCGGTTTATGACGGCATAATACTAAACACATAAATAATTTTAAGCCCAACAGATTACAGAATACAGATTAGATCGTAAAGTGGTCAAAATTGGGTTTATAGTCTTTGTGTGGCAGGTCGTAAAGACCTTGACTCAACCTTCCCAAGGAAAGCTGTATGAGTGGAGCCACCCCAGATGTGCGAAACATACTCCATACAGGGATGAACAACACCCCTAGAGAGCAAGCAACTGGGGTGGCATGAAGTAATTCGAAGGCATCTCAGAACACCCAACCTCTTAGAAGCTTGTTTAGAGGGAGAAGTAATGTGATCTTTCCAAGAATGGTCACGAGAAAAAGATACACTGAGAATATTAAGAACAGATGAAGGTTTGAATTGTGTGTTTTCGTAGAATTTTCTACTTATTAACCTGAGAGCATCATGAGCTCTCATTGCTTTTGGTTCACTCGCTCTGAACTCGTGAGGACCTGAAGGGCAGTATTTTGTCTGCCTGGAAGGACTGCATATGTACTTGTTGGTGAGGTCCGCTCTCAAAAAAAAATAAATAAATAAATAAATTAATAAACAAAAAATAAATAAATAAATAAAAATAAAATTTTTAACTTTTAAGTTTACAAATTTTAAATTTGAGGAAAGAGTTTTGAAATTTTTTTTTATCTCCTTTATTTTTCAACAGAAAAACTTAACTGAAACTCCAGTACCAAACCTATAAAAACTTTGGGCTAGCTGAATTATGCCTTGTTTTTATTTAAAGACCTAAAAGAATAGGAACATAGGAACATAGGAAAATAGAGACAGTTAGAAGCCACAAGGGCTTATCGAGACCGTCCCAGTCCAAACAAATAATAACAATAATAATACTAATACATGCACGCAAGACTAGGTCTATCCCATCCTAGTTATCAGTTCATTCATGCATAGTCATGCATAGATAAAAGTAAAACTAAACCCCATTACACATGCAATACTCAATGAACCATCACCCACTAAAAAAAACTGCCGTTAGGCTTAGTCATAGGTTAATCTGTTGATCTAAAAATTCATATATACCCGCCAATTTGGCTTAGTCAGATTATTCTATATAATACCCAAACCATCCATAAATCTATCTAGCCCCTTTTTAAATTTGACAAGAGAATCACAGTCAACAATCTCTTGTGGCAAGTCATTCCAAAAATTAACAACTCTATTACTGAAAGAGTACTTTCTTAGATCGAGATGGCATGGCTTCTTTTTAATTTTCTTATTATGACCTCTAGTTACTCTTCCATGGTCCACTATGAAGTATTTTTCAATCTCTGTATTACTGTCGGATGCAAATATTTTGTAAACTTGTATCATATCCCCTCTGAGAAATCCTCCTTTCAACTGAGAACATTCCTAACTCCTTCAACCTCTTTTCATAGCTCTTATTTTCAAAGCCAGAAATCATCCTTGTTGCTCGACGTTGTACTCTCTCCAGCATATCTATGTCTTTTCTTAAATGAGGAGCCCAAACCTGTGCACAATACTCTAATGCTGGCCTGACATAGCTATTATATAGTTTGCTTATAACCTCTTTGCTCTTGTAAACTACATTGCGATTAATTATACCTAACATCTTATTAGCTTTATTCCTTGCTTCCAAACATTGATCACCCACCTTCAGATTACTGCTAATTATCACACCTAAATTCTTTTCTTGGTCCACAGTCTCAAGCCACTCCCCATTCATTTCATAATTAAATCCTTCATTTGAGTAACCTACATTAAGAACTTTACATTTTTTACTATTAAAGTTCATTTGCCACCTCTCTGCCCAACCAAGAAGTCTATCTAGATCACCTTGAAGCTTTATGCATCCATCATTATTCCTTACTGAGGTAACCACTTTGGTATCATCAGCAAACTTAGAAACCTTACATTTAAGGCCTTTGTCTAAAACATTTATATATATAAGGAACAAAAGTGGTCCCAGCACAGAACCTTGTGGTACCCCACTTTTCACTGTTTCCCATAATGACTTATTACCATTAAGTAATACACACTGCCTTCTGTTCTTTAACCACTCTTTAATCCAATTGTGTACCATTCCATCTATACCATACTGCGACAACTTTTGCATCAGCCTAACATGGGGTACCTTATCAAAAGCCTTGCTAAAGTCTAAATATATGACATCAACTGGATCACCCCTGTCTATACTTTCAGGAATATATTCCATAAATTCTAGTAGATTTGTCTGACATGATCTACCCTTTCTAAAGCCATGCTGGGAGTTATATAGTATCTTGTTATCATCTAAATGCTTCTCTATATAACTTTTCCAAAATTTTCACAACCAGAGATGTTAAACTAACTGGCCTATAGTTCCCTAAATCTTCTTTACTACCTTTTTTAAATATGGGCACCACATATGCTGCTTTCCAGTCCTCAGGTACCTCTCCAAAAGAAATAGATCGCTTAAAAATCAAATACAGTGCCTTTGCAATACTGCTACTCCCCTCTTTTAGAATTCTACCATACACACCATCCGGACCCGCTGCCTTATTTGGGTCAATATGTTCTAGTAAGGATGCGATTTCATTTAACTCAATTTGAAATGTTGTAAACTATTCATTACATGTATACTAGAACTATTACTCTCTAAACTGCTATCCAATAGGGCTCAATTAGTTATGCAATTAAATAATTTGAGTAGAGTTACGATGATTTTTTCGAAAGAAATGTTTCTTGAAGTTCCTTATTTATAAAAAACAAAGAAAGTTAAAACTATTTTTTTCCTCTTTCTTTTTTATATTAAAATATGTATTTATTTAAAATTTATATTTAGTTTTTACTTTATTGCATTTTTTATTTTATTTTTTTTATTTTTTTTATCATTGTAATTACACTGTAGTATTTTTTTTTTTTTTAAATAAAATTTGATTTATAAATCTAATTTAAAAATAAAAAACAAAAAAATTAATTTAGCCACAAATTTTTTGGCTACTTTGGCATTACCATGTCTCCAAGGCTACATAGCGGTTGTAACAAAGTTTACCCTATAATATTATATGGTAAACTTATGTGTAAACTTTGGTTGTAACTTGTGTTTGTAGTATAATCAAAGTTTACCATATAATTATAGGGTAAACTTTGGTATAACCATATAATCTAATAATTGAGCAGTAATTGAGTAAAATTATGATTAAAATTATGATTAAAAGCTGAATTTTTTCAATCAAGTTTCGACTGTGGAAGAAGAAAGAAGATAGAAGCCATGGTCAATAGGCCGATGCTGATGCCTGACGACCATTAAAAACATTAAAGTCAAGTAAAGTAAATAATCATAGACGACTTTGAGTAGAACATCTCAAGGGGTGATTCCTTATCTTTCTTATATGGTACTCGTACACAAAATTTCCATACTACCTCCTTACTTTCAAAATCAGATAATATATGACACAAATAAGGAGAGTTCATAATGATTTTCTTATAATTAGTTCCCATCCTTTGGGGCAGTTCTACTCTCTGGAAATACTTGTCCCATATTACCAGCAAACAATAGAATGCTAGAGTCATAGGAACATAGGAACATAGGAAAAATAGAGACAGTTAGAAGCCACAAGGGCCTATCGAGACTGTCCCAGTCCAAACAAATATTAACTATCAATACTAATACATGCACAAAGACTAGGTCTGTCCTATCCCTTAGTTATCAGTTTACTCATGAATAGTAAGATAAAAATAAAACTAACCATTACAAATATATTTAGTACTAGCTATTGATGTTATATAACTGATTACAAATGCAACTTGCAATGAACCAACACCCACTACTAAACTGCCATTTAGGTTTAGTCACAAGCTGGTCTAAGAATTCATATACTGTATACTCGCAAATTTGCCATTGTCATGTTATATTATACGATACCTAAATTTTCCATATATCTATCTAGCCCCCTTTTAAATTTGACAAGAGAATCACAATCAACAATCTCTTGTGGCAAGTCATTCCAAAAATTAACAACTCTATTACTGAAAGAGTATTTTCTTAGATCGAGATGGCATGGCTTCTTTTTAATTTTCTTATCATGTCCTCTAGTTACTCTTCCTTGGTCCACTATAAAGTATTTTTCAATCTCTGTATTACTGTCAGATGCAAATATTTTGTAAACTTGTATCATATCCCCTCTGAGAAATCTCCTTTCAACCGAGAACATTCCTAACTCTTTCAACCTCTCTTCATAGCTCTTATTTTCAAAGCCAGAAATCATCCTTGTTGCTCTACGTTGGACTCTCTCCAGCATATCTCTCTTCTTAAATGAGGAGCCCAAACCTGTGCACAATACTCTAATGCTGGCCTAACATAGCTATTATATAGCTTGCTTATAACCTCTTTGCTCTTGTAAACTACATTGCGATTAATTATACCTAACATCTTATTAGCTCTATTCCTTGCTTCCAAACATTGATCACCCACCTTCAGATTACTGCTAATTAATCACACCTAAATCCTTTTCTTGGTCCACAGTCTCAAGCCACTCCCCATTCATTTCATAATTAAATCCTTCATTTGAGTAACCTACATGAAGAACTTTACATTTTTTACTATTAAAGTTCATTTGCCACCTCTCTGCCCAACCAAGAAGTCTATCTAGATCACCTTTGAAGCTTTATGCATCCATCATTATTCCTTACTGAGGTAACCACTTTGGTGTCATCAGCAAACTTAGAAACCTTACATTTAAGGCCTTTGTCTAAATCATTTATATAAATAAGAAACAAAAGTGGTCCCAGCACAGAACCCTGTGGGACCCCACTCTTCACCGTTTCCCATAATGACTTATTTACCATTAAGTAATACACACTGCCTTCTGTTCTTTAACCACTCTTTAATCCAATTGTGTACCATTCCATCTATACCATACTGCGACAACTTTTGCATCAGCCTAACATGGGGTACCTTATCAAAAGCTTTGCTAAAGTCTAAATATATATCAACTGGATCACCCCTGTCTATGCATTCAGTAATATATTCCATAAATTCTAGTAGATTTGTCTGACATGATCTACCCTTTCTAAAGCCATGCTGGGAGTTATATAGTATCTTGTTATCATCTAAATGCTTCTCTATATGACTTTTCAGTAACTTTTCCAAAATTTTCACGACAAGAGATGTTAAACTAACTGGCCTATAGTTCCCTAAATCTTCCTTACTACCTTTTTTAAAAATGGGCACCACATATGCCGTTTTCCAGTCCTCAGGTACCTCTCCAAAAGCAATAGATCGCTTAAAAATCAAATACAGTGCCTTTGCAATACTGCTACTCCCCTCTTTTAGAATTCTACCATACACACCATCTGGACCCGCTGCCTTATTTGGGTCAATATGTTCTAGTAAAGTTTTAATTTCATTTAACTCAATTTCAAATGCTTCACACCTATTCATTACATGTATACTAGAACTATTAGTCTCTAAACTGCTATCCAACCTTTCCTCAGTAAACACTGATGCAAAATAAGCGTTGAAAATATTAACCAATTCCTTATCTGAGCTTACTAAATTTCCATCAATTTTAATTGGGCCAATTTTCTTATCCTTGCTTTTAAATTTATAAAAACTAAAAAACTTTTTCAGGTCTTTATTACTGTTTCCTTGCCAAATTAATTTCTGCCATTCTCTTTGCTCTTCTTATTGACTGGTTAAGTTCATTCCTAATTCTCTTATAATGTTCCAAATCTTCCCCCTGCTCCTACCTTTGAATATTTTAAAACATCTACGCTTTTCACTGATTTTTCTCTTTTATCTCTCTACTCCACCAATTAGGTTTTCTATTTGCCACCCTAATGGATTTATCTTTAAAACACACAGACTGAATGGAAGACAATATTTCCTTGAAGTATTCCCACATGATGAAACAATTCTGACCATCAAACTCCTTATCCCAGTCAATTTCATTGAGCATTGCTCGGAATTTGCTAAAATCTCCGTTTCTGAAATCTAATATCTTTTCCCTATTGACTTGCAATTTGGGCCCAGACCTCATATTCCAGTTAAATCTAATAATATAGTGATCACTAGCTCCTAAAGTCTCCCCGAGTCAGCAATGATTAGGTTAGGAATAGGTTATACAGGTCTCAGTGTCAGTGGTCATTTTTGTAAACTTAAAATTGCACAGTCGTCTTCTTGCCCGTATTGTGCATAACCTACTGAAACAGTAAACATTTTCTGCAATATTGTTCAAAGTATCTGATAGTTATAAATATGCTTTTTAGGCATTTGAGAAATTAGGGTGTTATACTCATCAGTATCAACATTGATGGCACACTCAATAATATGTCCAAGTGGTCTACATCAGCAACCTTGGAAATATATCCAATAATTTTTCAATCAGACTGGCAATTTATACATATGAACTTTTATGCTACTATTTGACAAATTTATTTTGTTTTACCATTTTACAAATTTATTTTGTTTTACCATTTTTTAAAAAATATGATAAATTCTAAATTTATTTTGTAATAATTACCATTTTACAAATTTATTTTTTTTACTATTTTTTAAAAAATATGATAAACATTTTCTTTCAAAATAGATAAGCAAAATAATATAATATCAATAAAATAAAAAAAAAAAAATTAATATATATAATAAAAAAAAAATACTATTTGTGGTAATTGTAGCGTTCACGGGAGTGGATTTTTTCGTACGAGACAAGGTTGCTAATATACCTACGCGTTGGGAGTTCGACTAGAACTACGCGTAGGAATTTGAAACTAACAGCATAGCCTAAGAATTTGTGATACGACAAGGTTGCTGGATCATTGGCGTTAAAAAAAAAAAAAAAAAAATATATAATATATATAAATATATAATATATATATATATATATATAAAATATAAAATAATAATTATAATAATAAAAATAATAATAATAAAAATAATAATAATAACAATAATAAAAATACTAATAATAATAATAATAATAATAATATGTAGAGATAGAAGTATAAGTGAAAATTTTATCACCACCACTCACGGGTCGGGGGGTACGGGGGGCAGAGCCCCCTGTGACATGCATTTGCAACTTGTATTATAAAAATATGCATTATTGCAGTACAGCAATGAAATCGTAAATGCATGGCACACGATCATTTGTCTACGGGGGGCTCTGCCCCCCGTACCCCCCGACCCGTGAGTGATGGTGATAAATTTTTACTTACATTCTCTCTCTCTCATATATATATATAAATTATATATATAATATATATATATATATATATATAATATATATATATATATATATATATATATATTATTATTATTATTATTATTATATTATTATTATATTATTATTATTATTATTACACATTACCCCATATCCCGCATCATGCAAAATTCTTGTAAATTTAACTATTATTTCCATTTTTAGTTTCACCATATTTTAAAATATAGCAACCGTCAAAACATTGAAAGATTTTTTTTTTTTTATTTTTTATTTTTTTAGAGCGGCCTCACCAACGAGGGCACGTGAGAGAGTTTTACAATGGCGGCAAACGATATTATGATGTCATAATTATTCCTATTATTTTAAACTTTTTTTTTTAATTTAAGTGTTTTTTTTATTTTTTTTCTTACAAAATAATTTGGCGTTCGTCGATTAACCAAAAAAATAAGCAAACATATCATTTCTTTTTTGTAGTTACGCTGAGAAGAAAACAAAAAAAACGGCACGTCGTATCAGTTTCAGTTGAACTCGCAATGTGTGAATAAGTAGTTTCAATCGAACTAGCAACCCGTAGGTATGTAGGTATTTTCAGCAACCTTGTCTCGTACGAAAAAATCCACTCCCGTGAACGCTACAATTACCCTATTTGTTGTAAAAATAAAATCGACCTTTTTAAATTGTTCTATAATACACTTTTAGTAACAACAACGTTCTTGGATGACTATATTTTCTATGTCTCATTTTAGAGAGAGAAGTATTATGTGAGATTGAATATGAAATCATTATATATAGTTCACACAGCAAACTTTGTTCATTCAGGTTAGGATAAGTCGAACTAAGTATGCTAGAAAACTAAATAATAGTAATAAAAATAATAATATTAATAGGCATGAAATGAAAGCTAAATAATAAAAATACAAATATCAAAAATTTGCATTGATATATCAATGTTTCTAAACATTGATATATCAATGCAAATTTTTGAAATTTTTTTATATATATATTAGGGATGGAGCGATACCAAAATTTTTACCAATACCTAAAAATATGCCGATACCTGCCGATACTACTACCAATACCGATACTGATACTTTATTCTTATCTAAAAATTTTTGCCAATACCGATACTTGCTGATACCAATACCAATCCCGATACTTCACTCTACCCTAATATATATATATATATATATATATATATATATATATATATATATATATATATATATATATATATATATATATATATATATATATATATATATATATTTAGTGTTATATGGCAGTAGGTCTGTATGCCATGACAACATTTCATTTTAATTTGGTGAATCTTGCAGAGTACATAATGGTGTTTAACAACCAAATGATGAATCAGTTTTATCCTTATACTATTGCCATATTACAGCATATATATATATATATATATATATATATATATATATATATATATATATATATATATATATATATATATATATATATATATATATATATATATATATTAGTGTTATATGGCAGTAGGCCTGTATGCCATGACAACATTCCATCAATCAGTTAGGCCTGTATCACACGGCAACTTTGGTCATTCAGGTTACAATTAGTTGAACTAAGTATGCTAGAAAACTAAATAATAATAAAAATAATATTAATAAACATAAATGAGATGAAAGCTAAATAATAATAATATAAATGTAAAAAAATTTGCATTGTTATATCGATGTTTTGATATATTCATGTTTCTATATATCGAAGGTTGTATTACAGAACATTGCGGAAAAATAACAAGTCGAAGGACAAATATGGCAACCTAGTATTCAATTAGTTTTGCTATTTTTGTACAAAGGCCAGTCAAAGAACAGTTGCTTTACCATTTGGAGTAAAAATAGCAGTTTTTTTAATAAAAAAAATTTTTTATTATGTATTTATATTACTCTTCTGTGAAAGGAAATTATGTGTAGAATGCATTTAAAATATTTTGACTTCATATTTTCAATATAGAAAAATAGAGAGGTTCGTTTCAGATTGAATTATTGCCAATTAATGAAACGTGTCATAATTGCCAAGGAAATTAATTATAAGTGCATGCTGTTCCAAATTGAATATTCTTAAAGATATTTTCTATTCATTCCCAGTCTTCCTCAAAATTTTGATGAGCACAATTTTCTTACATAAGGCTTAAGGGCTTTTTCTCTTCAAAGCACCAGTTCAAGCTTAAACTTAGGATCTATTATACTTACCAAGTGATTTTTTTTTTTTTTCATATATCTGAAGATATTTTTTGTGTTGTTTTTTTTCTAGTTTGAATACTAGAGCATTATAATATTTTGACTGCATCTGCTCAAGAGGTTATTTTAGTTCTTGAACACATGGGATAATTAAGCTTGAGTCAAATGCATCCTTAAATAGTTCATAAATATCTTGTATATCTTTAAGACCATTTCAGTTTTGACTTATTACACTGTATTTTAGGTGCCATATGACATAAAAATCATAAAATAAAAAAAATTTGCTGGTTTTTCTCATATACAGTCTTCAAATGTATTTTTTTTTCTTTCAGAAATTAAAATTTAAAAAACAAAAATTAAAATGGCTAGGTCGAAGGATTCAACTATTACAAATTCAGATTTCAAGATTAGCTTCATTGATGAAATAAAGGTATATACAGATATTAAATTTTGGTAATTATTTTAAAATATTAAATTCTTTCATTTAGTATATCAAATAGAGAAATCAATATTAAACTTTTATAATTGGTGATACTCTTAATATTTTTAATTATTTGGGATGAGTCTTGAATACTGTTCTTCATTTTTATTCACTGAGTCTTTGATGCACATTTGTTTAAGATTTTTAAATAAAAATTAAATAATTTTTTAAAATTTTTCTTTTATTGGATTATTGCAAAAGTATATTGCAGCTGGTAGTTTAGTAATGATCTTTTATGGTTTATTTTGGTTTAATTAATTTTTGGTTACTTTTGAGTTACCAGTATTCAGATATTATTGCTTAATAATTTTGTAAAATTACAGCTTTAGAAAAGCTAAAAATTTATTTTTTCAGATTTTATTGGTACAGGACAACCTATTAAATTGTAATAAATACATGTCATATTGAAAGAGTTAGGAATGTTTTCTGTTGAAAGGAGATTTCTCATAGGGGATATGATACATGTTTACAAAATATTTGCATCTGACAGTAATTCAGAGATTGAAAAATACTTTATAGTGGACCATGGAAGAGTAACTAGAGGACATGATAAGAAAATTAAAAAGAAGCCATGCTATCTCAATCTAAGAAAATATGCTTTCAGTAATAGAGTTGTTAATTTTTGGAATGGTTTGCCACAAGATATTGTTGACTGTGATTCTCTTGTCAAATTTAAAAGGGCTAGATAGATATATGGATTGTTTAGGTATTATATAACTTGACTAAGCCAAATTGGCGGGTATATATGAATTTTTAGATCAACAGATCAACCTATGACTAAGCCTAATGGCAGTTTTTTGTAGTGGGTGATGGTTCATTGAATATTGCATGTATAATTGGGCTTAGTTTTACTTTTATCTTTGCATGAATGAACTGATAACTAGGGATGGGATAGACCTAGTCTTTTGTGCATGTATTAGTATTGTTATTGTTTTTACTTGTTTGGACTGGGACAGTCTCGATAGACCCTTGTGGCTTCTAACTGTCTCTATTTTCCTGTTTCCTATATAAGGAGTGCAAAGAAACACTAACATTTAATCATTCATTCAGTTAATTCATTAAGAATTTTTCAGGACTTTTAATGATTAAAATTTGGTGTGTTTTAAATTTTAAAAATTTAAATTTTATACAGAAATTTATGCTATTGCTTAAAAATATTGGAATCATTTACATGAAACATGTGAGTTATAGTCAAGTTTCAAGATTTTTTATGCAACAAATATTGCTTTTAATTTGGTGAATCTTGCAGAGTACATAATGGTATTTAACCAAATGATGAATCAGTTTTATCCTTAAAGTTGAACTCGTCATTATTTTTGATTTAAAACAGAGAATCATGCTCTACTCTCTTTTGATAGATATGCTTCCCTCTGGAATTACTGTCAATTTCTAATTGCGAAAAAAAATTTTTTAATTTATCCTGAAATCATTTATATTATTTTATATTCTTCCAAAATATTTTCACAGTTGAAAATGTAAGAATGTTTGTTCTTTCACCTCTTTTCAGTTCTTTCTAGCATTTTTCCAAAAATATAAAATTTAGCTTCCAATCTTTTCCAAACTTTTGTTCCTTTTAACCTGAGGGTATAGAGTCAAAAATATTAAAGTTGTAAGATCAGCTTTTTTATATTGTACATCTACCACTAGATCCACTTACTCTGGAGCACACTACCTTCATGTATTTTCCTAATTTTCTATGACTTACACACCTGCAAAGGCTGTTTCGGAACATGTCGGCATTTAATCTGACCAGGATCCTGATTTGCTCCTTTCTCTGGTGGAAATTTGGTAGGCCTCTGGTCTTTGCCCACCAGAGGTAAAATATATATATATATATATATATATATATATATATATATATATATATATATATATATATATATATATATATATATATATATATATATATATATATATATATATATATATATATATATATATATATATATATATATATATATATAAGAAACAAAGTATGTCCGTAATCAGCATATATATATATATATATATATATATATATATATATATATATATATATATATATATATATATATATATATATATATATATATATATATATATATATATTAAGAAACAAAGTATGTCCGTAATCAGCATGTTTACTGCAAATTGAATTCTATTACAGGGAAAAGGGTTATTTGCAACTAGAAATTATTTAGAGGGAGAAATTATATTTGAGGAAGAACCTTTGGTCTCATGTCAATTTTTGTGGAATAAAGCATATGGCTACCTGGCTTGTGACTTTTGTATGAGGTATTTATTAAATTAAACTTTTTCAATTTGTTTCATAATATTATTTCTTTGAATAGGAATTTTGTCATATTGATATTAGTGATTAAGTATTTTAAGAAAAATGTTTTCAATATTACATCTTTTTTTTTTTCATTTTCATTCATTTCTTAATTAATAAGTCAGTAGTGTAAGATGAGTGAATAATCAAGATAATAGATAAAGTTAATAGATAAAGCAGTGATAAAATCGGAGTTATTGTCAAATTATGATTTTGTATTTCTTATTCATCTTACTTTTTTGTTTCAAAATTCTTATTCATCTTTCTTTTTTGTTTTTGTTTCAATATTTAATTATATATTTTGCAGATTCATGCAATTAATTTATTATTATTATTATTATTATTATTATTATTATTATTATTATTATTATTTCATCACAGACCATTAGAGAATCCCGAAGAAAATGTTCGACGTTTGACTCAAAATTATGAACTTTCTTTACCTTATCCAGAATTATATGAAAACGTGGTTTCCCGTGTACAGTGTTCACTTTGTGGGGTGTGTATTATATTATATTATTATTATTTATTTAATTATTATTATTATTATTATTATTTTAATTATAATATTCGACTTCTAATCTAATTAGGTTACTCTGACAAAACTTTCACTTCGCTGAAATAAGTTTTCTTTTTACAATAAATTCTAAAGGGAGTTAACCATCATGTGATTTTGAACCTCAATATATTTTAAAAGAATATGTCCTTAATTTCCACGAGTAATTTAAAATCGATTAATATTAAAATGAAATCTATAAATAAATCAGCTGATATGTTTAACCAGTTAAACTCTTTATGTCTCACAGTTTTTCATTAAAATTATTTAATTACAACTAAATTGCATATATATATATATATATATATATATATATATATATATATATATATATATATATATATATATATATATATATATATATATATATATATATATATATATATATATATATATATATATATATATATATATATATATATATATATATATATATATATATATATATATATATATATATATATATATATATATATATATATATATATATATATATATATATATATATATATATATATATATATAAGAATTTTGGTTCTTCCTGAGAATTTAAAATAAACTTTTTTGTTACTCAGAAGAAGAGGAGAAAACTTCTTCAGTAGAGAGAACTAAAAGATGGGGAAACAAACACATGGCTGATGTACAAACTCTCAAATAAACTAAAGTAACATCCTCTTCCATCTAATAGTAATTTTATTCTGGCAATTTTGAGAGCCACTGTTTCTAGTACAATTTGTAATATATGTTGTGAACAGTGAAACCATAAAAAATCTTTATCCAATTTTTGCTTAATTAACACTTAAACACCAATTCTGCGTCCTGTGTTAGAGGTAATTATTTGAAACACTTAATTTTAGACTTGATCAGTTCTATTATATGTATTCTTTCTAATGGCATATGCTATGAAAATTCTAATAATCATGTTCAATCTTTGGAAATGCACAATTGTTTATCAACTCTATTGCCTGAGATCAAGATAGATAATCTTTCAATAACAACTTCCCTTGTGATGTCTTCAAGAAGTGAAACTTAACAGTGGAATGTCAGCTTTGAACTTATTTGAATTGTCATGAAATGTTTTCTAAATTTTTTCTCATGCCCTTTGTATTGAGGAATACCTCACATTTAAATCTTTTGAATTCTTTCTCAAGACTGCATATTGTAGGAAATATTATTAAAGAATCTAGTCTGTCAATGACTTTGCCAACATTTTAGGAAGAAAGTAAATGTTCCATAAATATTCTTTTTCTTAGTAGTTCCTCATTTCTTTTTGACTCTGAAGGTTGTTTTGGATCAATAAAATATTTTTCTGATAATTCGCTTGTGGCTGTCTGGATGAATTATCAAAAGTTGAGCTACTCAGAACCGGTTTTATTTTTAAATATATACATTGACGAGTAATCTTAACTTTTTAATTGCTTTGGCTTCTAATTTAACTTTCAGCAATACTCATGAATTCAATCAAATCTCTTCTTTCTCTGGTATTTTAATTAAGAACTATTGTTTTCAATTACAAGTATTTGTTTAAACAATACAAAATACTTTGTTCAATTAACCTCCAAATTGCGTGTGTTTCTAGGAAGTTTTGTGATTTTTTAATTTTTTATGTACTCTAGTTTTATTGAGGTTATGCTCTTCATTATTCTATACAATTTGTTAAATTTTTTAGCATCACATTTTAGTTTTACAATTACTCATGCTTTATGCCATATTTTCAACATATCATTTGCAGTTCATGACAATACCTCTCTAACAATAACAGTTTCATTTAATTAGAATTACATAAATTAAGTGAAAATTTCTCATTTGATGGAAGAGTGTGTTGGTTTAGTTGATCTGATATTCTATATATATAAAATGTGTTTATTTTCCATGTGATGACCATCTCTCCCCCCCCAAATAAAAAATATATATATATATATATATATATATATATATATATATATATATATATATATATATATATATATATATATATATAATATATATATATATATATATATATATATATATAGTTCCCACAAAATCTGATAGGGGACACCTCAACTTTTTCATTATGGTGAATTTAAAATTTTTATTAGTTCGTGAGTTTCACCTCGATTTTTTTTTCTTTTTTTCCTACGATTTAAAAAGGGGTTTAAGTAGTAATTTATATAATTAAAATATTTAAAAAAATTTTTTTTTTAGGGACTAAAATATTATAGAAATATTATTATATAAAAAATATTTGTAGGTAATCAATATATATATTATATATATATATATATATATATATATATATATATATATATATATATATATATATATATATATATATATATATATATATATATATATATATATATATATATATATATATATATATATATATATATATATATATATATATATATATATTGCTTCTGCTAATTATGTATGATAACTGACAAAATAATAATTTTTATATCATTAAAAAAAGTAGGTAATTTCGATTTTCTGTTTTTAAAGTAACAAATTGACAGGTTTCGTATTGTTGTGAATCATGCAAAGAAAAAGCTTGGGATCAAAACCATGAGATTCTTTGTCTTCGGACTTTAACGCCAGATCCAAACCATCCTCTCGTTCTATTACAAGGAAGCATGGAAGTGAGTCAAATGCATTTCATAAATAAACATTTTTATAAGTCAGTAGCAGTATTTACTCTATTATAAATGTTTCAGACAGATGCATTTCCCTCCAGAAACTGCCTCAATTATGCTCTTAACCCACATTATTGCATTAGTTCGACAGTCACAAGAAAAAGACGGAATTCTGAAACGTATAATGGAAGTTTTGTCATCATACTACTAACGAAGAAGAAAACATCGCTCACAAATTATTGGGAGAAGAATTTAGAAATCAGTTAGAAAAACTTAGGACTTTAGTGGAAAGGGCTTTAGGGGGAAAAGATGTTTTTCATGTAAGTATATATATATATATATATATATATATATATATATATATATATATATATATATATATATATATATATGCGTATATACGTCATATATATATATATATATATATATATATATATATATATATATATATATATATATATATATATATATATATATATATATATATATATATATATATATATTAGACTGGCCCATAATTTCGATTTTTTTTTTTTTTGGTCTCACCCCCCTAATCTGTTCTGCTTCATTAAAAAGTAATGTATACCAAGTTTCATGAAATTGTTTTAATATTAAGCCGACCCTCATGGGAGATAAAATATCTGAAGAAACTGAAAAATTTAAAAAATCAGCTTTTGAAAACAAGATTTGGAAATGAACAACAATGATATAAATAAACATTTTCTTTATTGAATTTACTGCATAATTTATGAGTAATAAAAAATATACATTGTAATTAAAGGCTAAAAATAGTTAATAGATCGATCTTGATTATAGTTCAAAATGAAGATGATATGGTTGCTTTGCTTACATCAGGGAAACGTTTACGGTAAGATGCCACAACTTGGATTATGTAATTTTTCTGCTCTTCGTCTTTTGTTAATTTACTATTATACTCCTGAATTAACTTAATTCCTCTTTCGGCTGCATCGTTAACCACTTTTATTTTTTCAACAATCTTAAGACAATGTTTATACTGTTCATTTATTCTCCAAGTTTGTGGATCTTGTTCTAGGAAATTTGAAGGCAAATTGAACCTTTCAAAAAAACGTTTTGAATGTTTCGAAACGAAATCAGAAATTTCCAGGTTCAAGATATTACTCCTTACGTCGATTTCTATTTTATTAGCCTCTCCAAATAATGAATCACTTTTTAATGCATCAACCATATTTCTTTTAACATTTACGGGAATGTTGTCATCAAAAAACGCAAATGCAGAAGCTTCTGCAGATAAGTACCACATATGATTTTTAAATTTAAGTAATGCGGCATCCGCAATATCACGATTAATTTCCTTGAAAAGTATTATTTTTTTTAAAAACAGAAGATCATGATAAGGCGCGAGATGTGCAAAGGGAGCTGTGTACCATGCTTTGATATACAATTTTACAATAAAAATACATAATTGTAAAATACTTGTCTCTTCTGAAACTGTTAGATGGAATTGATCTCTGTATAAAAAGATCTTTAGACAATAAATTGCTTTTGCCATCCACCGTGCATGATGTACTGCCCCAGGAGCTCGAACTGGAACTTTATAACTTCTCCCAAGGAATAACAGCGTAAGTTCCAACAGCTCATTGTAATCATGGCGAGGCAGATGAGTTTTCAAAATATTGTCGACAAAGGAAAGAATTTCAGTTATATCACTTTTAAAGATTTTCTGAACACGAGTTATTTCCATTGGGGATTTGATTTTCGTGCTGTCAATTTTACTCCACGATTGCTTGAAACGTTTAAACAAGGGAACGTCAGGCCCACCGGAGGGTGGCATCAATTTATCAAATGCACTTTTCAATACAAGTTCATAAATGTGATGCCTACATGGTAAATACAATAAGTCTCTTTCTAACATTTGTTCCAATATATTGCAACAACCATTAATCCTACCAAAATTGGAAGCTGTTGTATCGCAACATGATGCTTTAACTTTATCTGCCATATTCCAATCAAATAGAACTTCGAAAATTGCATGGGCTTGCTCTCTACCGTATGAATTCGGTATGACTGGGATTATTATAATCTGTTCTATATCTCCATTTGTAATAATTATTGATAATCTGTCTTCCATGTAACTTTCATTTAAAACACTTAACAGTTTACTATCCCAATGAACTACAGGAGCTGTAAAGCTTATGTCCTTAAAATATGACTTAAGTTTTTCTGCAATTTCTCTGCGCAAACTTTGCCTGCAGCGTTGTATTGTGGTTCGGCTTATAGATAGAGTATGAATGTCAAACTCCAGAGCTTGCGCTACGGCTGTTATTACGTGAACTGCATCCCTGTCGCTGACTTTACACTTATCTAACGCGGCAACTAACTTTTCGGTAATTACATTTTTTCTATGTACCGATCCTCTTTTCTTTGGTTCTGGTGAAGCCGATGATCCTCCATCTTGACATCTTTCTTCCTCTTCTTCATGCATATTATCATCCTCATCGAAACTTTCAAGCAGAGAACTGAAATCTGAAACTGATGCCTCTGGAAAATAATAGAGATTGTTCACACTATATATATATATATATATATATATATATATATATATATATATATATATATATATATATATATATATATATATATATATATATATATATATATATATATATATACTGTTGAAGTTGTTTAATAAATATAATGAGGTTTAAGAAAGATAAAAAGTATGGAAATATAATAAGATAATAAAAATAATAAACACAAATAATCTATTACTATTTACCTAAAAGCTCCGTTTCTTCCTGACTTCTCTTTTTCAGTAAGGCATATGAATTTTCCCGCTTTTCTTTTCTTTTTTCCCTTGCAGCTAATTCCGTATCTATGCCGTACATGTATCCTTCCCTCCCTTTTTTCCTTTGATTTATTAAAAATTCTTTATCTTCTGTTATATTCATATATTGAAGGGCGTTTTGGTGTGCTATGTCAAATAAGTTGTCAAATTCGTGCACAAAGTTTTCTTCTTTTCGTAATTGTGATTTAGTTCGTCTTTTCCAATTTTTTTGCAAACCAGCCCATGTTTGATAAAGAACTTCAACTTTTTTAATACAATGTTGAACGTCACGTGTTGGGATGCGGGCTTTGTTCCAAAATATGGTCACTTCTTCAATAACTAATTTACTACTCTCTCGTACTGAAAGTTTTACTTCTCGGAGGTTAAAAAATAAGACACTTAATACTTGTTTGATGGACGGAAGTTTGCTGCCAACAATTTGTGGAGAGTAATTTCCTATTAGGTAGACTGAAGTATCTTTTCTCAACAATCGACGATTAGACATTATGCGAAAATAATTGACCTTACTTAAAAGCAACTTCCCAGTAAGAGACGATGTTATGAACTAAACCTTGGGCACTGACTCGCGAATTTATATGTCTCCCGTCGACCGAAAAGAAATCACGTGTCTCCAAATATGCTTGCAGTCTGTTTTCTTGGAGATGTTGTGTTTCTTGCGATAGGAAAAACATCAAATTATACATGTTAGAATCATCACATCGCCATATTACATGTTTCACATCAAAGGGCATAACATGCCTATATTTATCATAGAAAACTTTATTTAAATATTACTTAATAAAATTTTAGCGCCAAAGGAAATTGAAAAAATTCGAGATTTTTTATACAAAATTATACTTTCTTTATCATAATTCGGTTAATTTAAGTGATACAATAGTTATAAATATACCATTTGAAAGGTGTTGATCAGCTGCAAGAAATGTAATATAGTGAAGTTTTCAATATAATAAACGGTAATATGAGAAATTAGCAAATAGAGTAACACATAAAACACATTTTCAAATATTTCCATGATTTCAATTTTCATGTGCCCTGAGGGCCGACTTATCATTAAAATATTTACACCAAATTTTTTACACAAGATTTTTAGTGGAATGGTAACAATATTGGGGGGTGAGACCAAAAATATATGCGGAAAAATTTCCCCCCCCTATAACGATGGGCCAGTCTATATATATATATATATATATATATATATATATATATATATATATATATATATATATATATATATATATATATATATATATATATATATATATATATATATA